>OY856409.1:121782721-121957721 GCA_963693085.1 Alisma plantago-aquatica
GGATTTCAGGGTGGATCAATTCAGTCGAGGATTCCTTCATGAAAAGGGTTTCCATACTACTTCATTTTCCTTAAGGTGGTGACTTGGTTCAAAAAACCATCCATGAAATCAAAAAGCTTTTACTTTTATGCATATTTTAATAATGAAAACAAATTTGACAATGAAAACATTGTGATTGGAATCCAAAAATGGCACCAAAATCGATCAATGGACCAAGTCAACCGCTTTCCACTACACTTACGCATATAGTTACATATCATCACTTCATTATACAAAAAGAGTCTAATCATTAATACAAATAAGAGGGTGTACCAATAAAATCTATAACCTATAAAATGAAAGGGGAAAAGGTTTGATGTTATACATGGTCAACTTCTAATAGATCCTACTAAGGTACAATATCCAACATTCCCTTTTCTAAAAATAATTCACAATACTTAACCATTCAACATTATAGGAAGAAATTTAGAATTTTCCCATTATTTAATGGTTTCCAACCATAATGTATCTACAAGGCAAGGTGATCTATGTATTCTAAACACTCATCATGTTAATTACTAGTTATACCTATTTCACTATGGAGATAATGGAGGTGAGGTGTGAACTCATGTCGGGTTCCAATGCTCATTGTCCATTCCTACTCACTCCTCAAAGTTTGTGTAGTAGGCAAGTGAGAAAGACAACAAACAAAAGGATTGGATAGAGGAACTAGGATTAAGCCTAAATATGGCTATCCAATTCACCTACACTTCATAGTACTCATGCTATTTTCCTAGAAAAAAGTGATGGTCATCAATCACAACATGAGTCAACTCCTATTTGGTGACATTTCACCTACCTAAAGACCATAGGGGTGATTAGAGTTACAAAGATCAAGTTCCAACCACATAGGTAGTTTTTGGAGTGGAAGTAATCAAATTAATCATGGATTTAAACCCAAGTTGGTACACGGTGATAAGAAAAAAAACCTATTATAGAGCTACTTCACTACCTAATTAAGGAACAATATAGGATAACTTAAAATGGTCAAATTTTCGACTTCTTAGGCTCTAATACCATATTGTAAGGAGTGGGACCTGAGAGGGAATCTACTCTTCACTAATTGATAGATAAAACCATCCTATTCAAAAAGGAGGAAAGGAGGTATTTGATTATTTCCTAAATGGTATATATGACATAGCATGATAATGAATAAGAAGTAGAAACAAAACTATTACAAAGCTACATGATGTTTCATATACACTTGTTCCTCACCATAAAATGTGGTATCACAAAAGTTTGAACTAACTACAATCAAGTCCAGTAGCTGTAACACCTTAAAATTTTGAACCTTATAAAATGACCCCAGTTTGAAACCCTAATTTTTTTTATTTTGAATTGATAATTGAAATAAATCATAATGGGTTTAAGCCTCTCAAATATATGACGTAAGTTGAATTTGATAACTTTTACACTAAATTGAAACTAAATATCATTAATTTATCCTTAATCATTAAATAAGTGACATTTAGGGTCTAGTATGAAATTCATTTAATGAGTGTTCTTTTTATGGAATCATAATTTTACCATAAGTTGGTGTTGATAATTTAATGATTTAGCCAAAATTTTATCCTCAAATTTATTTTAAGTCATCCTATATGATTAATTAAACATTTATGCTAAAAATAGAAATATAATAAGCTAGGTTGGCAAAATTAAGAAACTAATCGTATATCTACGTTTCATGTGCTAAAATTTGGTTGCATGCAAATTTTAGTTGGATTTGGACTTTCCTAGCTACTCCACCTCAATTTAATAAATAACGCTAATACATATAATCCTATATCTGCTGGACTTTGGTCCAACCAATTTATCCTATCACACGGCTAAGCTAGTGACTTGATCTGGGTCAGTCTCTCACAGATCCAGCCACACGTGGGGAGACCATCCCCTCCACCCAAGTCCAGAGATGTAGGGACTCCATAGTGACCAACCACCTCCCAAAACCCACTCTCTCTCCCTCGTCAGTGTCACATGAAATCGAGACTCTCTTCACCATCATCGATGCTTCACAGATGATTTGATCCTAAACATGATAGGGCTCTGTGCCCTAGAACCCTAGGTTGCCCAGAACTTCTTCTCCCTCCATTGTTTCCTATGGCGGTCAGGAATCCTACCCCTTAGGGAAACCACCTATGTGTATGAGGCCTCAAAAAAGACTGCGCACATCCTGCAAACCCAAAGATACCATGATTTCACCCTCCTTTACCCCGACGCTCGGAGGACTTGGTTCGTCTCCCATATTCAAACATTGTGAACTCACCTAGGTGTTACGGTCATCATCATGCTAGTCAGGGAGTCATAAGAGCTTCGTGAAGACCCTGAGATGTTTTCAAGGTCGTGACTTCGTCTGTAATGAGGTAACGTCAGGTTTCCCCCTTTTTGATTTAGTTTTCTGTTCCAAACTCCCACTTGTGTGATTCGCCGCTCTGGATCTTATTTGGTCTATTTTTGTTCCTTATCGCCTTTAGTGGTATGATCAGGGATGCCCAAGTTGCTAGCTCCCTCAGAAAATTTGGTTTCCTCTCAGGATTTAGTTTGTCACATGCTTTCCCTATCTTCCCCTGTGCTTCCATGAAGTATGGATGATCTGGGGCTTCATGCCATCACTGCTCGTGATCCATAGCCTGTTAGGTCCTATAGGCCCTAAGGTAGGTGCCTAGAACCATGGTTTCCAATGACTTGGTCAAGATCTGGGTTTTGCTGCTTTGAATCATGCCTTCTTCTTACTGTTCTTTGATCCATCAATGGAAGAACAAACTCAGTGGTGTTCTCCTAGTTTTACCCATCAAGGGTTAATCGTATGTATCAAGGTTGTAGGGGTATTTTGGACCTTTATCCATGACTTTTTGTCTCTCTCAGTGCACACTGGATCTAAGTGATGAGAATCTACATGGCTTTTGGTGTGTGGTCCAACAAATCCTTGTTGGTTCTAATTTTGGACAATATACGTGGATTTTCTCAAGTTTCTAATTGGCTGACATATGAAAATTTATATCTTTTTATTGGTACATCCAATGGGGTCAAGTTATATATGGATTTTGCTCAATTTCTTGAGATCTACAAGATGGACTAACTTTCATAGCCTAATTCAACTCCAGTTTTCCCTGTTTTAATTGAGAAACCCAAAACCCTAGAAATTAGGTTGAAAATTAATTATCAATGAATGATAATTGTTATAACATGGTAATTAAGGTTTCTTAACCCCCAAGAACGAGATTGTTTTCCTAAACCTAAGGAAGAAACTAAGATCTCTTCTAAGAGAGAGGTAAGTGGTCCATGCACTTTGAACATAAATATTTGATTGATTGTATATATGAATGTACATTGAATGCTATATATGAATTATTTATTATTTCAATTATTAAAGTCAATGCATTTATGATAAATTGAAAGTCATTCTTTTTTTGTTAATATTTATTGTACCATATTTCATGAACATTAAGAGTAATGTCAAGAATAATATTTAAGAGAAATTTAATAATTTAAGAGAAAGATAATGATTAAGAGATAACTTATATGAGATCCTCATCAAGAGGCACTCCAGTGCAACCCAAGAGGCACTTTGGTGCATAAGATAAGAGGCACTAAGGTGCAACCCAAGAGGCACTTTGGTGCATAAGAGAAGAGGCACTTCAGTGCAAAACCTGAGGTTCCTTATATAGGTCAAGATAAAATACATAATCTAAAAGCAATTATCTCTTTTTCAATGTTTAATGTTTATTTTTCAGCTTACTTATTTTATTTAAAGATATAATATGTTCAATTCCACTTACCAACTTGTTTGATGCATGGCTGGGGGCGCGATGCCCATAGGAAAGGAGCAACATCAAGGATAAATCCATCTAAGGACCAGTTGAAGAAGGAGCTCAAGGACATTAAAGACCAAACCTGGTGGGGTGCCAACTATCCATAGATTAGATTTCCTTTATGTTTATGAAACATGTGTTTTAATTTTAGTATGAGTTTTATGAGATAGTGTAGTTTGTTTAAGGGTAAACATGTTTAGTTTTATTCAATTATGAGTTATGTTGAGGACATGAGCATGAGAACTATTATTTTATCCTATGTTGGTTTAGATGTAAACTTTATTTGTATGCAATGCTAATCATGTTTGTGACATACCGATGCGATCTATGCTACCTCTTACAGATGTGCATGTTTTAGAAATTGGGGTGTTACAATATGGCATCAAAGCTAAAATATAGTTGGCCACCAGGCTTTTCTCAAAATCTCATATAGTTTATGCTCCTTTTTGTAGATGGCTCCCAAGAGGAAATCTGATAAGGGCAAGGAGCACATAGATGGAGAGGGAAGCTCTTCCAATGGGGGAAGTGACCATAGTGCTTCTGGAGGGGTTAACCCTAATGGTAATCCTAATTCACCTCTAGAAGTGAGCATCAAGGCTCTCATTGATGATATCACTGGTCAACAAGGAAGATCACATCAACCAAGGAACCAAGAGTTTACCTTAGTTGACTTCTTGAAGATCAAGCATGATTCTTTTGCTGGAGAGGAAGAGCTAGATGTGGTGGGCAAGGCCAAAAGTTGGTTGTAGAACATGGAGCATTGTTTCTTTGACCTAGATTTCCCTAACCCATCTAGGGTTCGTTTTGGGATTCACATGCTCAAAGGTGCTGCTAGGACTTGGTGGGAGAGCCTGCTAGGATCTCATGAAGCTGATGCTCCTCCACTCTCACAGGAGGAATTCACAGAAGCCTTTAAAGACCATTAAATAAGAGGAATTTCACAACCTTCTTCAATGTGGTGATATGATAGTCCCATAATATGCCATGAAGTTTAGGATCTTGTAGATGTATGGATATGATTATGATGAATGATGCAAGGTGAAGAAGTTCATTATGGGTCCCAAGGAGGACCTTAGCTTTGCTTTGTCTAGACGAGGACACCACACCGTGCAAGGTTCCATAGATGTTTCCCTTGAACTAGAAGACCACCCAAGAAGAGAATGGAAGAAGGACAACCACTCCAATAACAAAAACCACCATAATCACAAGAAGAGGAAGGATCTAGTTGAGGTTGTTTCAAATCAAGCTACTAGGACTCAATGTGCCAAGTGCTCTAAGTATCATCTAGGAGAATGCAGGGTTGGAACTAGAGTGTGCTATGCATGTGGTGAGACATGCCACATTAGACCTAACTGCCCCAAGTTTCAAAAGAAAGAGCCCAAGGTCAGTGAAGCACCTAGAGAGAAGTGACATGCTAGAATATTCACCATGGTGGATGATGATGAAGATGATAAGAATGAACAAGGTATGGTTTAAGTTTCTTTGAGGTTATATTTGTGGTTAGTCTCATCTTATGAATGAACATGCGTAGAATTATAAGTTAAACATTTTCATGTTAAGGATAAGAAAACTCTAAGGTAGGTAGTACCTCAAAAATGTTGAGGACAAAATTTTTATAAGGTGGGTAGAGTTGTAACACCCTAAAATTTTAAACCTTATAAAATGACACCAGTTTGAAACCCTAATTTGTTTTATTATGAATTGATAATTGAAATATACCATAATGGGTTTAAGGCTCTCAAATATGTTACGTAAGTTGAATTTGATAACTTTTGTACTAAATTGAAACTAAATATCATTAATTTAACCTTAATCATTAAATAACTGACATTTAGGGTTTAGTATTAAATTTTTCCAATCAACATTTTTATGGCATCATTATTTTACCATAAGTTGGTGTTGATAATTTAATGATTTATCTGAAATTGTATCCTAAAATTCATTTTAAGTCATCCTATATGATTAATTAAATATTTATGCTAAAAGAGAAATATAATAAGCTATGTTGGCCAAATCAAGAAACTAATCATATTTTTAGATTTCATGTGCTAAAATTTGGTAGCATGCAAATTTTAGTTGGATTTGGACTTTCCTAGCTACTCCAATTTAAACTAGAAAATGATTAACCTTAATTTAATAAATAACCCTAATATATCTAATCCTATATCTGTTGGACTTTGGTCTAGCTGATTTATCCTGCCACGTGGCTAAGCTAGTGACCCGACTCGAGTCAGTCTCTCATGGATCTAGCCACACGTGGGGAGACCATCCCCTCCACTCGAGTCCAGCGATGTAGGGACTCCACAGTGACCAGCCACCTCATGACACCTACTCTCTCTCCCTCATCAGTGTTGCATGAAATCAAGACTCTCTTCACCATTAGTGATGCGTCCCAGATGATTTGATCCTAAACATGATATGGCTTCATGCCCTAGAACCCTAGGTTGACCAGAACTTCTTCTCCCTCCCCTATTTTTCATGGTGGTTAGGAATCATGCCCCTTAGGGCCACCGCCTATATGTATGAGGCCTCAAAAATGACTCTGTAAAAGCTACCATTATTTCCCCCTCCTTTTCCCCGACGCTCAGTGGACCTAGTCAGTCTACGAAATTCAGATATCGCAAACTCACCTTGGCATTTTGGTCATCATCGGTCTAGTTAGGGAGTTGCAAGAGCTTCGTGAAGACCCTGAGACATTTTCAAAGTTTTGAATTATCTATCTCGAGGTAACCTTAGGTTCCCCCCTTTTTGATTTGGTTTTCTATTCCAAACTCCCAGTTGTGCAATTTATCATTCGGGACCTTGTTTGGTCTAGTTTTATTCCTTACCACCTTTGTTGGTATGATCAGGGATGACCAAGTTTCTAGCTCCCTCAAACAATCTGGTTTCCTCTCAACTTTTAGTTTGTTTGATGCTTTACCTATCTCCCCTCTGGCCTCCCATGAAGGATGGGTGATTTGGGGCTTCAGGACATCACTGCTCATGATCCATAGCAGGTCAGGTTCGACTGGCCCTAAGGAAGATGCCTAGAACCATGGTTTCCAATGACCTGGTCAAGATCGGGGTTTTGGTTATTCAAATCATGCCTTTTTTTTGCTATTCTTCACTCCATCAATAAAAGAACAAACTAAAGCTAGATGAAAAGCATTGATGGGAGAGCGAGGGGTGGCGATGACAAGGGCGATCTGCGAGTAACCCTATAAGATGATGGGGGGAACGACGAGTAAAAGGTAGAGTAAACCAAGGAGACATCAAGCGGGCCAATCAGAAAATGCATATATGCTCCAGAGAGTCGGGCTGAACCAGAACTACAAGGGCATGCGAGGAGACAACAATTCTGGAGAAGTCGCAACTATGACAGAGATGGAAACTGACAAGGAGGTGCCAAGCAATGAAACAGACTGCATGGATGACGAAAATCCATTTTTACCAGACAATGCACCAACATTTTAGCCAAGATCATTCAAGCAGGTGATCACTGGCGGAGTAGGCGGAGAAGCGGCTGACCCATATTTTATTGATGATGAGCCCGAAGAAACAATCAATCCAGAAGATATAGAACTCACATATGAGATGGGATACCCAGAGATCTACATGGGGTTAGAAGCCAAAGAGATCATGAGAAAACCCTTCAAATTAATACTTGATGATAGTAAAACTCATTGACAGGCATGTGGGCTTCCTCACCATGGTCGAGAGGTTGAAACTCCTGTGGAAACCAGGCGGACGGTTTGAACTCTATGAACTAGATGAGCAGTACTACGTAGTACAATTCTACAATAGATTAGATCAAGAACACGCCCTAATGAAAGGACCTTGGTCCCTCTTTGGAAGCTGTCTCATGGTACGACCCTGTGATGGGTATTTCGAACCATCAAAGGGCCTGTCACAACACATTGTGACATGGATTAGAGTTATTGGTCTTCCCATACATTAATACAACAAAGAAATGTTTCACAGAATTGGGAAAGTTGTGGGACACCTTATACATGTGGACGACCACTCCATGAATTGAACAAGAAGTAGGTTCGCTCGCATTGCCATTGAGATGGACATTACAAAGCCCATTCATCCAACAATCATCATCAATGGCAGGGAGTATAAGGTCGAATATGAGTCATTACCCAACATGTGTCTACACTGCTGAAAGCTAGGACATGATGCATCTGACTACAAAAGACCTAATGAGGAGCTAATGAAGCAAACAGAGGCAGAACTTAGCGAAGAGGCTGGTGTCAGATGGTTCGAAGAAGAAGAAAAATGACAGGTCTACTATGAAAAGAAGATGTTCACCAGGACACAACAAAAGAAAAAAGACCAATCAGATAAGAATAACCAAACGAACAAAAACAAGTTCCAAATGCTGCAAGGGGAAGCTGATGAAGAATCTGAGGATCAAGCTGATAAAGGAGAGGCTAATAAAGAGGCAAATACAAATGAGGATAGCAGAGGAACAAAAATCTATAGGAAGAAACAAAGAAGATATGAGGATCGAGACGTATCTACAATAGCCCACACAGCAAACCAAATCGAACAACAACAACAAGGTGAACAAGCACAACCAATAGAAAAGAATGACAAGAGGGATGAACCACATAAAATGGTTAAACCTATGGGAGATGAGGTCATCTTGGGCCGATCGGGAAAGGAAATAGTGGACCAAAGAATGGAGGACACGGTATTTATAACTACACCAGTGGACACTACAGAAAAGCCCAAAGAACAACGTGACAATGGCTCCTCAAATGGGAGGAAGGCAAAGGAGAAGAAGACTCCACCTATAGGCAGTCTATAGAAAGGGCATGCATACAATACGAGAAGCAGATCCAAGAGGCTAGTTGACGAACAAGAGGGTGTGGCGGTGCCCCAGAGCAGTTAATTCTTATCTATCGTTTATGATTAATACAATCATCTGGAACATAAGAGGGGCTGGTAAGAAAAATTCCAGGAATTACCTCAAACACCTCATCCACAAACATAAAATCTAGATTGCTTCTATTGTTGAACCACACATCTTAGGTGATACAACTCTTGCAGCAATAAAAGATATTGGTTTCACGAGTTCACACAGGGTTGAAGCCAGAGGATACTCAAGAGGCATCTGGGTACTTTGGAACAAAGCTGTGTGCGATGTGCAAATTGTACAAAGCCACAAATACTTTGTCCATTGTTGTGTTAACAACAGTGTGTACTACACCTTTATGTATGCATAGCCTAGACCCAGGGGAAGGCCATGCCTCTGGGAACATCTAAACCTTCTCAGTGGAATGATCGATAAGCCATGGATAACCATGGGAGACTTCAACTACATTATGGATCCAGACGAGAAGACCGAAAGCAAGAAATTTAATATAAATGAAGCCACAAGATTTAAAAATCCTATGATACAAGCAGGCCTGACAGACATTGGAAGCATAGGCTACAGATACACATACAAGAAAGGGATCATCCATGAGTGCCTTGATCGCATCCTAGCCAATGCATTATGGATCCAACACTACCCGAGGTTCATATGTGAGAATCTTATCAGAATTGGATCTGACCATAATCCTATAGCTCTCCTGAATACCCACGAAGCAAGGCAGATGGAAAGGTTCAAATCTAAAGCTAATTGGAAGATAGATCACACCTTCATCGACATACTTACCAATCACTGGGATAAGGATGCTGACTTCCAAAACGCACTACATAAAGTCACCAAACCAATCATGGATTGGGAATGCAAGAAGAAAAAGGAGACTATTGCACATAAGAACAAGCTTATGCATGAGTTGCAACGCTTGCAAAAAGACCTGAAAATGAAGTATGACAGCTCGAAGGACAGAAGAAGCATTTTGCTAGAGGCACAACTTGTGAGAATCCAACTCGATAAGGAGGAATACTGGAAGCAAAGAAGTCACATAAACTAGTTGACACAAGGAGACAACAATAAATGATTTTACCACGTGTATGTGAACAATAGAAGATGCACAAATAATATCTGAAGCCTCCAGGATAGGGAGGGCAATTGGATATCCAAACAAGCACAGTTAAGGATCTTGTCAACAATCATTTCAAATATTTGTTCAATACAAACTCAAAACCTTCACTTACGGCCATGGAAGCACTCCCAGGAAGGTTCAAGCAACTTATTGAGAAACAAAAAAGACTCCTGGATGCGATGCCTACTGAATATGAACTCTGGCACAATGTAAAGAACTCTAACCCCTTCAAAGTGGGAGGACCAGATGGTACCGACATGCTTTTCATTAAGAAAAATTGGAAGATTGTTCACACTTCTGTCCTGAAATCCGTCCGTAGCCTGCTCAATGGTGATCCTTTTCCTGATGGCATGGGAGATTCCTATGTAGTGCTCATCCTGAAGACAAGACAACCTGTAAACTGCAACCAGCTCCGACCTATATCCTTGAACAAAGCCTACATGAAGCTTGCGTCGAAGGTCATAGTGGAAAGGATTAAGAAGTACATATCAAATTGGGTGTCCCCGACACAAACCAGCTTCATCCTGGGGTGGAACATATCTGATAACATCATCTTAGTTCAAGAAATTATTCACAATATGAGAAGTATAACAAGCGCACCCCAAATGGCCATCAAGGTTGATCTGTCAAAGGCTTATGACCGCATGGTGTGGGATTTCGTCGATAACACTATCAGCAAGATTGTCCTCCCACAGAACATCAAACAATATATCATGAATTCACTCTCTGCGGGGCAAACAAACATACTTCTAAATGGTGAAGTGCTTCTGAGCTTCAAAACATCACAGGGATTGCAGTAGGGTGACCCACTATCCCCATACCTGTTCGTGCTTTGCATGGAGAGATTCACGCAGCTTGTAAACAACTCTGTTGCAGATGGCCAATGGAAGCCAGTTAAAATATCCCAATAGGGCCCGACCATATCCCACATTGCGTTTGCATATGACATTGTTATCTTTGCAAGAGCTTCTCTGCAATAGATCAACACGATCAACAAATTCTTTCAAATGTTTGAGGCAGTGTCGGGACAACAAGTGTCTATTGACAAGTCGAGAAATCTTTTCTCAGCTTCTATCAACTGAAGCATCATGACAAGCATCACTTCAATCTCCTCCATCCCTGAGACTGATGATCTCAGTAAGTACCTGGGAGTACCACTACTGCACAATAAGGTAAATAAAACTACATACTCTTTTCTAATCAATGCCATGGAGGCGAGAATCAATGGTTGGGCCGCTAGAACTCTATCCTTAGCTGGACATTTATGCCTTGTGAAGGCAATTTTTACCTCTCTACCTTCTTATGTCATGCAAACAACCAGAATCCCGACGAGCATTTGCACAAAGGTGGATAGGATCATCCACTGTTTCCTATATGGAGGTGGTCACAATGGCAAACCCATGTCACTGGTGTCTTGGAAAAGGGTCTATACTAGTACGGAGGCAGGAGGCTTAGCGTGAAGTCCATGTCCGACTGGAACAAGGTGCTCATATGGAAGAATGCTTGGAGGCTCATGAATAACAAACAATCACTCTGGAGTGCTGGACTGCAAAACAAATATAAGAACTACTCCCCCAAAGAAGCGGGAGGACCACACCTCTTTGGAGAGCTGTTCACTAGGGCATCAAGTTTGTCAAAGCAAATAGCATTAAATCTATCAACAATGGCGAAAGCACCATGGTGTGGGAGGATAGATGGGTGCTTGGATTCAAGAAACTGGGTGACATATGCTCAACACGCATAGAAGACAATATAGCCAATCTCAAAGTATCTAGCCTTGCAAATCTCACAGGTGAATGGGACACTAACTTCTTGAAAACTTAGCTACCCAATGAATGCGTGGAGAGGATTATGCATCTAGCCCCACCAGTAGCGGGGTCGGGGAACAACACCTGGAGATGGCTTGATGTCACTAAAGGTAGATACTCAGCTGGATCAACATACAACAAGATCAGGGAGCCAGAACAATACCCAGATACTGCCTTCTGGATAGTCGTACCAAGTAAAATTTGCATGTTCATTTGGATGGCAACACATGATGAAATCATAACCAATGCTAGAAGAACACAACGAAAGCTCACTGAAGATGAAGTTTACCCCAGATGCGAAGCAACGGTGGAAACAACTATACATGCTCTATGGCGGTGCCCATTTTCTAAGGAAGTCTGGAATGAACTAAAGGTAGGAGTGGATCCAACCGAGACTACTGATAACACATGTATAGAATGGCTAAAGAACAACATTATAAACAAGGAGTCAAACCCTGTCATTTTCATGACTACTTGCTGGATGGTTTGGAAGGGAAGGAATAAGGCAGTCTTTGACAAAGTTTATCTACCTGCTACTTGGAAGATTGACCAAGTCAGAGCACTTCAAACACTACTATCTACTCAGACGTCAGGACCTTTGATGCCTACACTAGTGATTGGGAAGAAGAGCAGAAATGGACAGATCTACCACATGAGGAGCACCTTGCTATTTTTGACGTTGCGGTGCACAAGGACAGAGCTGCCATTACCGTTGTGTTCATGGACTGGATTGGTAGATGGCTACAGGGACATGCTTGCACCATCAAGACTTCTTCAGTAACAGAAGTTGGTCTCAGGGAAATACTATTAGCACTCCAAATAGGTGATAGCAAATGAGGAGAGAAACTCACTATCCACTCGGATAGTAGCACAACAGTCATCACAACTATGCAGATGGGGGAACTGAACCCATGTCTCACCCCTTGGATTTCTAGGATCGATCAAGCAAGAACTAAGTACTCTGAAGTACAGATCATGAAGGTCTAAAGATGTAGGACTCACATTAGTGACTCCCTCGCCAAGCACCACATCCAAAACAACTGGGAAGAACATGTATACACGGATCCCCCACACAACCCTGTGGGTCACCCCCTCCCTTTCCCTCTATGTAATGGTAGTAGTACTACCAAATTTAGATTCTCAGTAGGAACTATAGTAATGAGTAGGATGAATAAAAACACCTCCTAACTTTCCCAAAAAATAGAAGAACAAACTCAGTGTTGTTCTCCTAGTTTGGCCCATCGAGGGTTAATCATATGTACCAAGGTTATAGGGTTATTTTGGACCTTTATCCATGCCTTGTGGTCTCTCTCAGTGTGCACTAGATCTGAGTGACGAGGATCCACACAGATTTTGGTATGTGGTCCAGCTAAGCCTCGCGGGTTCTGATTTTGGACAATATACGTGGATTTTCTCGAGAATCTGATTGGTTGTCATATGAAAATTTATATCTTTTTATTGGTACGTCCAATGGGGTCAAAATATATATGGATTTTGCTCATTTTTTTGAGATCTATAGGATGAACTAACTTTTAGAGCCTGATTCAACTCTATATTTCCTTATTTTAATTGAGAAACCAAAAACCCTAGAAATTTGGTTGAATATTAATTATTGATGAATGATAATTGTTATAACATGGTAATTAGGGTTTCTAAACCCTGAGGAATGAGATTAGGGTTTCATAAACCTTAGTAAGAAACTAGGATCTCTTCTAATAGAGAGGTAAGTGGTCCATGCATTTTGAACATAAGTATTTGATTGATCATATATATGAATGTACAACGAATGCTATAGATGTATTATTTATTATTTCAATTGTTAAAGTCAATGCATTTATTATAAATTGAAAGTCATTATTTTTAGTTAATATTTATTATACCATCTTTCATGAACATTAAGAGTAATGTCAAGAATAACGTTTAAGAGAAATTTAAGTGTTTGATAGAAAGATAATGATTAAGAGATAACTTATATAAGATCCTCATCAAGAGGCACCCTGGTGCAACCCAAGAGGCACATCGGTGCATAAGAGAAGAGGTACTTCGATGCATAAGAGAATAGGCACTTTGGTGCAAAACCTAAAGATCCTTATATAAGTCAAGATAAAAGACATAATGTAAAAGCAATTATCTCTTTTTAAATGTTTAATGTTTAAAGTTTATTTTTCAGTTTACATGTTTTCTTTAAAGATATAATATGTTCAATTCCACTTACCAACTTATTTGATGCATGGCTAGGGGCGTGATGCCCGTAGGAAAGGAGCAATGTCAAGGATAAATCCATCTAAGGACCAGTTCAAGAAGGAGCTCAAGGACATTTAAGACCAAACCTTATGGGGTGCCAACTATCCATAGATTAGATTTCCTTTACATTTATGAAACATGTGTTTTAGTTTTAGTATGAGTTTTATAAGAAAAAGTAGTAGTAAATAAGGGTAAACATGTTTAGTTTTGTTCACGTATGAGTTATGTTGAGGACATGAGCATGAGAATTGTTATTTTATCCCGTGCTGATTTATATATGAACTTTATTTTTATGCAATGATAATCATGTTTGTGACATCCCAACGAGATATATGCTTCTGCTTAGTGATGTGCATGTTTTAGAAATAGGGTTGTTACAATAGAAGAGGATAACTTAACCATTCCAAGCTATCCTTAAATTCATGTGTTGTATCTGACATTGCTGAGTTCATTCTCTCTATAGCTCCTACATCTGGGTGGGTTTGGGAACAACACCTAGTAGAAAGGAAATAAAAGGTATGGATCATAATATTTCTAAGTAATGCATATAAAAAATATTTGAGCAGTAATAAATGTACAAGAACAAGAGGGATGTTCACACAAAACAAGAGGCTTATATCTAGTAGGTAAGTTAGAGAGGAAATGGTTCAAAGGCATATAACAAAAGAATGAGGCATCAAAATTTATGAGAACAATATGATCATTATAAAGATCTTTCCTAAATAAATCACAACAATAATAAAAATGTGCATGCAGGTTAGACTGAGTTAATCTATCATAGGGCTGAGATAGAATAGGATCCTAAGCTAGGGAGCAAGGGAGAGTAAAACCCCAATTCTCTAAGGATAAGGGGGGGGGTAAGACCATGATACCCCATGGGCAAGGGGGAGTAAAACCGTGATACCTATATCTATATATATATATGTGTGTGTGTGTATGATTGTACATAAGTACTTATACTATAGATTACTAGTCTAATAACAAGCATGCAAAGAGTATGGCAAGATGAAATGATTAATGATCAATATATTTAGCAATGTAAATATGAAAGAAGAGACAATAAGCTCAACGTTAAAGAATAAGTTACACATTTAAAATAAGAAATGTATTTCATGGGATATAGAAATGGGTGAACTCCATAGTTCGTCCTTCTCATCCTAAAGTATTTTTTCACATACTACTCCACAATTGTTGATTCATGATTGAAAGTATTCTAAACCTAGCTTGGCCTCTTTATGTTAGATTAGGGTTTAGGTAAAACCATATGTGTATGTACTTATTATGGAAGGTTGTACTTATTACTGAAAATTGTGTAATGATGGATCCAATTCTACTTTGTCAATACCTATAATTGAGGTTCTCTTCACAATAACAATTTCTATCCCAATCGATCTCATTTTTTTCTAATAGTATCTTCTTTACATATGTTCAAGTTCCTTCATTATTATGTTAATAAGAGAAACCTTCTTATATTTATGTTACTCTCATATTGTGACTTCGAACAGACATGAATATCATTTTATTAACTTTCATTTTTCAACATACATATATAATGAATAAACTAGTGTCATTTCCTCTTTACTAGATATTAAACTTTGTATTAATTAACACCCATCTGATCTAAATTGAAGTTATAATCATAATCTAGGATTTCCATAACTTCCCATTTACTAATACAAACATATGTATAAGAATATGTATTATCAAGTTGTCATTATTTGTATTTAGTCAGATTATACTTATGAATATGTTTCACATTTGGAACACCCACATCATCATAAATGATTATCTTGTGTATATGAAAGTGATATAGTAGAATGTAGAGAGTATCAACTATCTTAAATTACTAAACATGTAGTTTTAATGTTTTTACCCATTTTTTCATTTCAATTATATCATTAAACAAGTTCTTAATACTTAGATTCTGGATGTCAAATGGGAACTTATCTAATATCTAAAGTAATATATATATATATATATATATATATATATATATATATATATATATATATATATATATATATATGCTTACCATGGACAATATCTAGATCAAATTCCATTGATCAAAGTGAACTTCCTTCTGATCCTTGATGGTGGAAGGAGGAAAGTATTATGTTGATAAGGTTTCAGGATCTTTGGCTAGAATGTGTGGAGATGAGAATGTGATTTCAAAATTTTAGGATCAATTTAGGAAGGGATTGGTGGTGAATATCAATATGGTCTACTGTAGTTTTTCATATATCTAGAGAATCCATGTTTTTGGCTTGTAGATCAACTACTATAGTTGTATGTAGTTTGATGGCCACTGGTGGTGGAGATAATGACTTGCAGCCATGTGGTTGGAGGTAGTTGTGACATCGCTGTCTGTTGTTGCTACTGTTGTTGATGTTGGTACCCAACAAAATGGTAGAAGGCACAGGGTGTGAGGGGGAAAGTAGAGGCTAGGAAGTTAGCATGGTGACATGAAGCATGATGCCTCATTGTGTTTTGAAATGTTAGTGTATACAGACTTAAAATAATATGGAGGAGATTTATCTGTGAAGATGCTTCTCATATACATGGAGCAGATGTTCCATGTTGAGGTGTGTAGCAATCATGGTGGTGGTGGTTCTATTATGCAGGTAGCAACATGTTGCAGATGTAGAAAGATCTCATAGCCATCTTTGTGGCTGGCGATCTGTAGGTTTTCTAGTGTTATTGAGGCAACGAGGCAGATAGAGGGATACATGGTGGTGGATTGGGCTTTACCATCTATTGTGACGTTGTGGAAATCACTAAAGGAGAATAGAAGGACAATGGGATTCAAGTTGAGAAAGTGGCATGGAAATCTATTAGGAGGTGGACATGGTGCTTGATCAGGCAAAATTATAGTCATCCATCATTGGACATTGGAGGGGAAGCCATGGTCAAGGAGGGTATCTTATAGTTGATGCTACACGTCTATTTTGGGTCTACATATGGAGAGCAATATCATTTGACTGGTGGTTGTCCCAGAGGTGATGGACAACAGAGAGGGTCGATCTTCAACTTCTTCACTAGTTGATCCCTATGAGCATGGTTTCCGCAAGGCCAAAGAGAGTACATGTGTGGCTAGGATTACTAGTGGCTAGGGCAAGGAAGCAAAGGGTAGAAATAGAAAGAGGAAGAGAAGAGGTAAGGGTGCATCTATTACTTGGCCGAGAAGCTGTTTACCCAGATGCCCTAGAGCTTGCACATGGTATAGAGAATAGAGAGGGGAAGGGTCCCTGTTTAAGGTAATGAAGATTGTCATCACAACTTCAAGAGAGGGAAGGACACAAGGGTTATCATAGGTAAAGGGAAATGGATAAGTAACACTTGTGTTACTTTGGTATGGAATCAAATGAATTTATTGACCAAAGTGCAAAATTAATGTATTAAGGCTCAAATTCTAACCAATTTTAATTCTCAAATGGACTCAAATTGATACAAAAGTTTACAAATTGTCTAATTAAGGTGTGTCTAACTAAAATATAACATCAATTTTACTTTTTGAAAATGTTAAATATTTATTCTTTATTGTACTATGCTCTTGAGATGGTACGGTACAAGAGTCCACCCCTTAAAAGGATTCATTGGTAACTTACGTAATTATCTAGAGGGGAAACAAAGGTTGATCAAAAAGATCTTAGATATCCATAACTTATTCTTAGTACCCACTACATCACACTAAGGCCTAGCATTTTAGGGTTGATAAATTCAATCGAGGGTTCCTTCACGAAAAGGGTTTCCATACTACTTAATTTTCCTTAATGTGGGACTTGGTTCCAAAAACCATCCATGAAATCAACAAGCTTTTACTTTATGTATAGAATAATATTGAAAACAAGTTTGACAATGAAAACATTGCAATTGAAATCCAAAAATGACACCGAAATCGGTCAATGGACCAAGTCAACCACTTTCTACTACACTTACGCATATAGTTATGTATCATCACTTCATTATACAAAAAGAGTCTAATCATTAATACAAATAAGAGAGTGTACCAATGACATCTCTAACTTATAAAACAAAAGGTGGACTAGGTTTGATATTATACATGGTGAACTTATAATAGATCCTACTAAGGCACAATATCCACCATTCCCTTTTCTAAAAATAATTCGCAATAGTTAACCATTCAACATTATAGGAAGAACTTTAGGGTATTCCCATTACTTAATGGTTTCCAACCATAATGTATCTACATGGAAAGGTGATCTATTTTATCTAAACACTCATCATGTTAGTTAATAGTTATACCTATTCCACTATGGATATAATGGAGGTGAGGTGTGAACTCATGTTGAGGTTCAATGCTTGTTGTCCATTCCTTCTCACTCCTCAAAGCTAATTTAGTATGCAAGTGAGAAAGACAATAAAGAAAAGCAATGGAAAGGGGAACTAGGATTAAGACTAAATATGACTATCCAAGTCACCTACACTTCATAGTACTCATGCTATATTCCTAGAAAAAAGTGATGGTCATCAATCACAACAAGAGTGAACTCCTATTTGGTGATATTTCACCTACCTAAAGACCATAGGAGTGATTAGGGTTCTAAAGATCAAGTTCCAACCACATAGATAATTTGTGGAATGGAAGTAATCAAATTACTCATGGATTGAAACCCTAGTTGGTACACATTGATAAGAAAAACAACAACCTATTATAGGGCTAATTAACTACCTAATTAAGGAACAATATAGGATAACTTGAAATAGTCAAATTGTCAACTGCCTAGGCTCTGATACCATATTGTAAAGAGTGGGTCCAATAGGGGATCCACTCCTTACTAATTGAGAGATAAAACCATTCTATTCCAGAGAAAGGAGGAAAGGTGGTATTTGATTATTTACCAAATGATATATATTATAGAGTAAGATAATGAATACACATTGAAAACAAAACTATTATAATGTTACATGATGATTCATATACAATTGTTCCTCGCCATAAAAGGTGGTACTACAAAAGTTTGAACTAACTACAATCAAGTCCACTACCAGAGGGTAACATGTCCATTCCAAGATATCCTTAAGTTCATGTGTTGTATGTGACCTTCTTGAGTTCATGCTCTCTACATCTCCTACATATGGGTGGGTTTGGGAACAACACTCAGTAAAAAGGAAACAAAAGGTATCCGACAGGATAGTTTTGTGTACATGCATATAAACAATATTTGAGCATTATTAGATGTAAAATAAGAAGAGGGATGTTCCCAAAAAATAGTAGTCTTACATCTAATATGTGAGTTAGAGAGAAAATAGTTCAAAGGTATATTACAAAAGATTGAGGCAATAAAATATATGAGAACAATATGCACATTTCAAAGATCATACCCAAAAATTCACAAACATAACAAAAATGTGCATGCAGGTTAGACTAAGTTGATCAATTGTATGGCTTAGAAACCATAGCATCCTGAGAAACTATATATATATACATATATATATGTATATGTATATATATACATATATATATATATATATATATATATATATATATATATATATATATATATATATATATATGGGCTCATATGTAATACCCGCGTGGGTAGCTACCCGCCCCCATTTTGGTTACTTGTTTTCAAGTTGGTTACTTTTGACATGTAGAGGGTTACTTTACCTTTCAAACTGTTGAGTTTCATGCATATATAGTTATGTTTGTAACAACAGATTTCAAAACACAGTTACATATATATATATATTTGTTGTGTATTTTGTACGAGATTACTTTTTTTTATAACAGAATTACTTTTCTGGTTGTCAGGTAGCGAAATGCAGGCTACCCAGGCAGGTATTAAATAAACGGCCTATATATATATATATATATATATATATATATATATATATATATATATATATATATATATATATATATATATATATATATATAGAGAGAGAGAGAGAGAGAGAGAGAGAGTCAGGCTAGTGTATACTCAAGTGTACCGAAGGCACCGTACACCTCAATCATTTTTGAAGATGCAATAAATTTAAAAAAAAATCTAAATATGTGATCTTCTTAATTATCATAAGAACATACTATATAATAAATTTAAGTTCATTTGGACACTTATAGGTCGTGCATCTAAAGGAGGCAAAAATCATGTATTTCAAATTAGTTGTGTGCGTTGATTTTGTTGTCCTTGGATAAGTGACTTACACTCATCCAAATGAGTTCAAATTTTTTATGTGACCTATTATTATTGTAACCATGAAGATCAATGGATTATATTTTATAAAAAACATGGTCTAGATAGGCAAACACCATTGGGATACATGGTGTGATCTGTACACTCGAGTGTATTCTAGCATGACTCTCTCTCTCTCTCTCTCTATATATATATATATATATATATATATATATATATATATATATATATATATAAGTATAAGGATTTACATGAGTATGGATACTATATATTACCAGTCTAATAACAAGAGTGCAAATAGTATTTCAAGACAAAATGATTCCATGATCAATATATTTCACAATGTAAATATAGAAAAAGAGGAAATAAAACCAACATCAAGGAATAAGAGCCACATTTCAGATGTAAAATAAGAAATGTATTTCATGGGATATAGAAATGGTGTCAAGAAGGAGAAATATTTAAATATCCCTCACTTCAGGATATGTGGATGGAGGTAGTTGTGTCATTGGCTGTCTATTGTGGCTACACAGTAGGCAGTCTCTTAATGTCAAGTTAGGGTTTAGGGATAATTATATGTGTATGTACTCATTACTGAAGGTTGTACTTATTACTGAAGATTAGTAATGATTGTTTTAGATAAACTTTGTTAGTATCTATAATTGAGGTTCTCTTCCCAATAATAATATATATCACAATTGATCTCATTCTGTTTCTAACATTATCATTAATTACATAAGTTCAAGGTCATTTATAATTATGTTTATAAAATAAACCTTCTTATATGTATCTTAATCTCACATTCTGACTTCCAATGCACATGAATATCATCTATTAACTTTCTTTGACCTAAAATTAATGTTAAGAGGCACGATGGAACAGTGCAGTGTGGCGACTGAGGAGACAAAGGCAAGGGATAATGGTTCGACGTCAGATCCCCCAGATTCCTCTATCAAACTAGTTTTTGTGGTGAGTGGAAGAGATAGAGGACCTTCAGGTGTGGTTTCAGTGACCAAGGAGTCCACAGATTGGGTGGATATCTTTAAGAAGGGACATGCAGGAGGACCTCTCAATATGTGTAAAATGAACATAGATTTGATAGACGAGAAGTTGATGTACCCAAAATATATTACAGAGAGGAACCTAGAAAGGTGAAGCAGAATGACAGCTAGCTATCTGGTATGTTTGAAATGATACTAGCCAACTTTAGTCCAACATCTCACTGAGATCTGGAGGGTAAAAGGTTCTATTGAGACTAGATCTAGAGGGTGTGGCTTATTCATTATAGTTTTTACTAATGATTAAAATTTGGCCACTGCAATAGATGGAGGTACATGGTTTGTTGTAGGAAAACCATTGCTCATCAAGAAATGGCAGCATGGTGATCTGCCAGAGAAGATGAAGATGATAGATATTTTGATCTGGTTGAAGATCTACAATCTCCCTACAGAGTTGTGGGATGCAAAGATGTTCAACAGAATCAGTTCATTCTTGAGGAAACCTCGTCATCCTAATAAGTTCGCATTGGAGATTGGAAGAATGCAATATGTGGGACTGTAGGTTTGATGCTGACAAGCTTTAATTTTCCTAAAGATAAAAATTGTTAGTGAAGATGGACAATGTGATATGATTGAGTTTGAATATGAGTGGGAACCAACAAGATGCTTGACTTGTGGTCTTTTTTGTCATGACGTAATTCTTTGTGAGGATCCTATTAGATCCAAAGTAGAAGTTAAAATGAATCAAAGCAGATTTAAAAAGAAAAGTACAAAGGTATGGTTTTCAAAACAGAACAAAGGTGAAGAAGTTGATGTATTCATTGATGTTTTTGAAGTCATACCTATAGGTATTGGGGATAAGGTTGAGACCTTGATTGAACTGGAGAGAAGGGAGGGAAGTTTGGAACCAACCATAACACCTATTCCTTCACCTGAGCCATGATGGGAGATGAGAAGGAAGAAATTGAGATCTCCTCCTAGATTTATCTCAAATAATACAGTAAGAAGCATTCCTCCTTTGATGAAAAAGTAATCACTACTTTCAAACTTTGAAGAAAAGGATGGCAATGTTGAAGCAAGTAGAACCTCATTTGATGGGGTGTCTTTACACCAGGATGGTGGGGGTGTTGTCTGACTTGATTCCCCCAAATGTTTAGTCCCTTCACTATTGTTTCCTAGAATGTGATAGGAGGCTCCAATTAAATTCCTTAAATTCAGGAGGAGATGAAAGAACATAAAGTTGAGATTTACATTATTCTAGAATCTAGTGTAGAGGAAAATGATATTGATAGCTTTGTTAAAACTTTGTGGCCAAGTGTCTAGGACATTGATAACTTGAAGTACTACTCTTATACTCAAATTCTTACATTATGGTTGGATGAGAGTAATGTAGATGATGAAAAGTTCACTAATGAAAAAGTGATTATCTACTTTGTTAGCAGAGGTGGTATGTCCTTTGACCTGTCTATTGTTTATGGTGCCAATCTAGATTTGGATTAAACTATGTTATAGAACTCTCTTGTAAATATTCATGCTTTAAGGCCTTCTAAGTGGTGTGTGATAGGGGATTTTAATGTGGTGAGGTTAAATGGTGATAAACTGGGGAAGCACCACCTTCTAACTATCATATTTGTGATTTTAATAATGTTATTGTAGAAATGGAGTTCTATCCAAATATGTGTGATTTTAGATGACCAAAACAATAGAGTTGTTGGAGCTTTCAACTAGAGAACCTTTATTTAATTAAGATAACCACTTTAGGTCAGGTAATAATACATTTTCAAGGATTGATTGTATCTTTAGTAATATGGGCTTTCTTAAAAAAATTCCTTATTGTTGGGGTGAAGTTTGTTCTACACTGATGAGTGATCATAGGATCTTACTTTTGAGGCTTGATGTGGGGGAGAAAAGTTCTTCTCCTTTCAAATTTATTAATTCTTGGACTACGCAAAAGGGGTATAGAAAGATTGTCAAGGAAGTGTGGTGTATCAATGAGGTTATTGGAACTCTGATTTTAAGGCTCTATAGAAAACATCAAGATGTGCCTATTTCTCTTTGAAAATTGAACAAAGAGACTATTGGAAATTTGATGTCAAAGGCCAAGGTGTTAGAACTACATGCTCTACTTTTGCAAAATAAGTTGATAATAATCTTGGTGATGAAAGAAAATAGATACCATTATCTGTACTAAGAGATGAAGTTACAAAATAAATGAACGATTAAGAGAGTTTGTAGAGACCAAAAAGTAGATTTTACTGGGTGATGTTGGGTGATAGAAACACTAAATCTTTTATGATTCTTTGAAAACAAAAAGATTGAGAAATAATATCCATGTCCCTGAGTCAGATGATGGTGTTAGCACCTATGATCCTAATATTATTAGAGATAAAGTCAAAGAGTTCTATAATATATTGTTTAATAGTGTGACTATGGACTTAGTTTCATGGAATGAATATTGGGAGATTCTATGTCTATCAAAGAGTCAATTCGACAGTTTGAGGAAACTTGTAACTAAAGACGAGATTGAGGGAGTGATGAAGAAGTTAAATGATGATAAGGCTTTAGGGCCATATGGTTTTAATATTGTCTTCTTTAAATTGGTTTGGGACATCATTAGCAGTGACGTGATAGGAGTAACACCCTTGACCTGTGTTATGGCTTAAAACTGGGAGTTTTTCCTAAGTAAGTTACTTACAAAATGATTCTAATCTTTTGAAAAGTAATTAAGGTTTCTTGTGAAGTTTATTGTCAAGTTTGAGTTTAATTGCAAAAGCTTGGTGCTCGAGCTCTCCTTGCTCCTTGAGCTACTTTAAATGATACCTAAGGGGCTTTGCATCATATTTCCAAGGGAAGATGGTTGTGGGGTTCATAAACTTCCATAAGTTGGTGTAAGGTGAAGTATATATACTTGTTTTCATGAGATAAAGCATATAAGAGGTGTCTTCACCTCAAGCTACTAGATGACATGTGGCCATCCATGACTGACATGTGGCCATGCATACACACATACATATCTTTCCATGCAAGAGTCTTTAGGATAAGCTAGAGACAATATCTCGGCCATCCTTTATGCTGTTGGATAAGTTTCCTCATCTTTATCTCACCAAATAAGCAAACCAATATTCTTTTTACAAGGAAGCTTGCAACTCATCATGGGCCACCTCCTTGAGGTGCTTCGCCAGTCATGGCCTTTTCCAAGGCTCAAAAAATTGACAAGAGACTTATACTATGGCTGCTTAGCCGATAGGATTCCTATATCAAGTCTACAACTCGATGCAACACTTATAAGACTTCACCTTTAATTCTTTCTTGGCCTATTCATCACCAAGAGCGTTATCATTCAAAGATGATTCAAATATAACGTCTCCTTCTTTCTCTTTCCTCTAAAAGATACATATTGGGAGTAGGGACACTCTGGAGGTGGTGATTTTGCATTTCAACCCCATATATAGGATAAATTACAAATTGTACCAAAATTGGTGCACACAGTACTAGCATTGTTCAAACAAGTTATAACTTGGGATTTAGGCTTTCCACAAGCCACCACTTAGCATCATACTCTCTCTTATGATACTAAAACACTTAGAACACATTCAACAATGTGACATTTTGCAATGTAACCCCTCATCTTGGGTAAATTGCACATTTCACTCAGACTATCAATTAATGCACAAATAGTTTGCAATTAAACTCAAACTTGACAATAAACTTCACAAGAAGCCTTAATTACTTTTCAAAAGATTAGAATCAATTTGTAAGTAACCTACTTAAGCAAAACTCCTAGGGTTAATCCATAACCCATGTCAGGGGTGTTACAATTATAAACCCCAAACAAGGATTTCATCCCCGAAATCCTTGATGAAGGAAGATAATTGTCATTCATGCATCATATTGTCAAGTCTCCACATAACATCTTGATGTCATGGAGATGCCATAGAACTTTGACCAACACAAAGTACTTCCATTAAAGATCATCATAAGATCTGTCACACATGACACATACTCAACTATCCTATCCATTACTGATTGTAGAGTCAACTCTGTGCCAGGTAACACTTTCTAAGTCAGAGAAGTACTATGCATACTTCGAATAATTCAGGTGTCAAACCTTACTTAGTTTTAGCATTTATCTTTCATGGAGAGATTATAGTTACATTCTATCACTCTCTTGGGACTACAAGTCTTATCATTCATCTTTAGTGCCACTCTATTCTGTTGACACAACACAAAACTTTCTTATGCCTTGTACCAATTATCTTCCTAGTTGTACATTCTCTTATCATAGGGAAAGGTCACTTATTAAAGAAGAACTTATCCTAGATGTATCTCTAGATGTTATGTATAAGCTTCCTTATCAGATCTAGATAGGGATACTCTAAGGAATTATTTTTAGTTAAATAAGCTTTCTCTCAAAATGATTTTGCAATTGTTCCTTCAATTAATACATCCTTATCAATGTTATGTTTATGCAGAGCATAAACCCCTAACATATGATTTCCATACTAGAGTTATGTCAAGGTTGCCACTTATAGGTAACCAAATCTTATTCATCTTATCAGAAGTAGTATTCTCACTTTCCCATACCACCTGGCACATCTTGGATACCAAAATTTCTTACTTTGGTGTCTTTCCCATGTGTAGAAAACACATCATATCCTCAACATTTCCATTTCTCTATTATTAATACCAAAGTCAAACATACAAAAGGATATTTCTTTTATCTTCAAACATTATATATATTTACACATATCTTTATCTTGGAACCAAAGTCTAAAGACAAATTGATACTTTTCTAAGTATCCATCAAAGGATCACTTTTAACTCATGCACATCAAGTGTCCTTAGACTCACTTGATTGCCATGTCCCTGAAAGGAAATAACACAGAAAAACATATTCCGTTCATCACTCTATCATTAGTCAAGGTTGTTCATCAAAGAGGAGACATCATCATCTCTTAAGATTATTACATGAACTTTCAACTGTTCATGAGTCATTTACACTTGTTTCATCTTAGGTTCCTAGCCATCTGCATAGGAATTATATGGATGATTACATATCATCATCCCTTTCTTTGTTATTGTCTATCATATTCATGATTGTTTCATGATTTTATCCAATTAGTGGAATGAAACGGCTGGGGCGAGCTGCAGGGAAAGGTTGGGAAGGGTTCATTTCCCATTTCCACATTATGGAAAAGATTTTTACTATTCACACAGACTTTATCAAACATGGATCATCTTCCTAGTTCCATTTCTCTTATCATGAAGATTTATACTTTGTACTTCCTCATACACACAGATTGATCTGAGATCATCTCAGACTCCATTTTATTGCACTTTGGATGTGATAAAAAAAATATCCATGCCATATTTCCCATTTTGTTGTTCTCACTAGATTGTCTCAAAATGACTACTTGATTAGAGTAATCAGAAAGATAACAATCTAAGAGTTCCATACTCACCTTATCTTCAATAGTTGAATACCTGGCTAGGGTATACAAGTATTGAGATTAGGTAGTATGCACTTTGTTTACTATCATATTCCTTACTTTTCATATCATCAAGAACATAGGACTTAGCATCCCTGGATTTTCTCCAGGCATCACTCTACACCTCATCCTCTTTAACACAAATAAGAGCAATTATAAAGCATTTAAAAGAATACTGAACATAATATAAATTCTAGTCCTCATCATTTCTTCCCTATGTTCCCATGGGGCAATCAATAGGGAAGTCAATAACAACAATCCTTCTTATGATTATCAGATAAAATCAAGAGAAGGTATATCAAAATGAAAAAGCTCT
Source organism: Alisma plantago-aquatica (assembly GCA_963693085.1). Taxonomy (NCBI): domain Eukaryota; kingdom Viridiplantae; phylum Streptophyta; class Magnoliopsida; order Alismatales; family Alismataceae; genus Alisma; species Alisma plantago-aquatica. The sequence goes on from OY856409.1 coordinate 121,809,564, forward strand.
ATCTGATTGTTACCCCTCGCGGTCATCTACCACTTTAGGTTGACTCAACACATAGAGTCTAGTTGTTTCATGTTGTTATTTTTGCCTTTTTAGACTATTGGTCTGTAACTTTCGTAAGCCCTGTCGAGTCTGCCTCGGTTGTTGGGTCATTTCCTTCCTTCTTTTTGAACAAAAGGGTTTAGTATGCTCAACATGTCCATATCTATAACATGTTTTGTCCTCGTACCATGGTCTTATCAGTCTTATTACTGATGTAGAAGCTAAGCCAGGAGTTCTTATAGGTGGAAAGTTAGGACCTTTGCCTTTATTTAGTGACTACTGCCCCAGTGCACTAGGCATTTATTACACTGGTGGCATCAAAACTTTGGATTTTTAGAACAACTAGGCAAATGTCTCTAGAATTGTAGAGACCTTTCCTTAATTCTCAACTTATTTCCCCTCCTTGGGCACTGCCATCATAGATGTACTATCTGTCTATACTTATGGCAGAGTCTATTGTCTTGCCATATGTTAATCCTTTCCACATTTTCCACTATTCCAATATGACTATGTCGTTCAAGAACCCTTTTAGAACCCAAAGTTTCTACATCGAAGACTGGTAATCTAGGTTGTAATGCTAGTATCCAGTTTACCATATGCATCAGTGTTGTCCTAACCTACCCAACAAGAGCATAAAAAGTAGGATTTTCTATCATGATTAGGTCAAGATGGGAATTCTCAGGCACTCATTCTCCTCTTGACAGATCCCTTGCACCCTCTCCTGGTGCAACAACATTGCTCTCAGCAATGTGTTCCTCATGTTCTCCAGTAATTTTTAAACTTCACCCTTTCTTCTACATAAGCAGACGTCACTATAGTATATACTAGAGGACACTAGAACTGACTCAACACCTTAGTCCTATGTCTCTATAGACTCAAAAAACCTTAAGCTCTGATACCAAACTTGTAATGACCATCATCAATCGACAACCAAATCGTTACTAATAAAGTAGAATTATCATAAACAACAGATTAACAAAAAATCATTAAAATTTAAAACCATTTTGCAAGGAGATCCTCTTCCAAAAAATTCTTAATGAAAGATCCAAATCTTATACATATCATGATTCACATTGTACAAACATTGTTTCATCTCATCTCGAGGACAACATATAATAGTTTCTCTATGAATACATGTACTGAAGCAACATAAAACCTTGAGGCATACAAGCCAAAATCTCATATCATTCATGAAACCATTAAGAACTAACTCCAAGGACATGAAAGTATAGAGATGACACATAGGACTTCTATCTACAAGACACGACAGACAGTACACTCAACCTGAGTTGTAACTGCTACCCCAACTATTGTTCCTCCTCTGCAGAAAGGTCTCCACTGCCCCATGCACGTCCACCAAAAAATGTTGGATCCCACGGGGTGAGACAATTGTCCCAACGAGAGATATAAGTCTCCGCCGATCATATTATTATCACAGATAAACATTATAAAACTTAGAAGAGGTTCTTTTATATTAATAGGCATGATTAATCATTGTATGAACATAACAAAGTAATCTCTTTACTTAAGGAAATGATACATCTAATCATGGTAGAGTAATAAACCATCTATCTACTTTACAAGGAATGTAAAGGAACATAAATAACATCTATCAAACTAACTATATAACTAAATTGTGCATCAAACAATATTTTCCGCATTCAATCCTTAAGAAAATATGCTACACGACTGAACATATTTTACAACCACACGTATGCCCTAAGGATATGAAGTATATTCCATTCATCTCCAACTGACCAAAAACTTCTCACAATTCGGTACCATGCAAGGTCAATGGGAGAGCTGGTTGCCATGACCTCAACTATCTCGGTCAGTACGAGACCACACAGGTTCAGCAGGACATCTCATGTCATCTGCTGGCATGACATCTCATGTCGCTACAAAAAGAGGTTGCCAGGGTACTAGGCATATTTGCTCAGAGTTACTACGTCATCATGTACTCTCTTAGGGGAACATCTACTAACAACCGTCCACAGTTATAAAATTATCGAGTCATGGCGTATAGCCATACTTTAAGCCACGGGCCAGTTCACTGTGCTCAACGTAGAGTCTACGACTGAAGTCAAACTCAAGCCAGGATATGGTTTGACACAGACAAATCCCCATTTATTTTGAGGTCATAAGGGGATAGGCTCACACATGGCCATCCAAGCTTACGCCCCCCACATATTCAAAAATATGCATTCCGGGTTATGCCACGGGGAACCCATTTCACCATTCAACAAATTCTGATGCTGATGGATCTATGGTCAGGGAAACATTTTATGGTTTCTAATGATATATTAAGTTCATTACAATATTCTTTTAGCATCAAACAAGTTATAAGCATCAATCATAAACAAATGCTACAAAGAAAACTATAATACATCTATCGAGTACTTTTCGTATCTTAGGAACACATTTAGATGCATAACACTTGGGATCTCAGTCCCTTATCACATTATTGGGAATTTTCATCACTTCATGTCATCATCATGATTACTAGATATGGGTATTCAAACCCTTAGATCACCACACATCATTGTTACCTCTGTAACAAGTAACTATTACCTCTAGGTCCTCAGACCAAGGTATTCATTTCACTTGTTGTACAAATATTTCACATAGTTCACATGGTTTGATTAAGTATCTTGTCACCTCTCACTAGGAAACAACTATACACATGGCTCACAAGGCCCATTTAAATATCTTGTCACCTCTCACTATGCAACAACTATACATATGGCTCACAAGGCCCATTTAAACATCTTGTCACCTCTGACTAGGCAACAACTATTTTACATGGCTCACAAGGCCATTGAACATCTTGTCACCTCTCACTAGGCAACAACCATTTTACATGGCTCACAAGGCCATTGAACATCTTGTCACCTCTCACTAGGCAACAACTATACATATGGCTCATAAGGCCATTATTAGGGTCAAGGTTTCCTTTTAATGTTGAATAGGGTTTCATGTTCATATTATTATTAATACAAACCCTAATTTATTGCTCCACACATCTAGGAGCATACATTGAAATCATAAATAATCAATCACACTTATTTATTCTCGTCATTTATCATTAAATGATTAACAACACAAAGTATGAGTTTCTCTCTCATACTCAATAGGATATTGATTACATCATACTTTTGGTTCAATCCTCCTCTTGAGGAATATTGGTTCATCATTAACAATTCACATCATGTTTTGTATTGCGATTAACACAACCTGCAACATATGTCACATATGATTGAAGTATCTCTACCCTATTGGGTATTAAGATGTGTGTATATTATCATATCATGCTTTAAGCTACATTCTTTACTTCATGTTGTGTATCCAAATCGAGCTTGTGAGATAGTCCCATCACCATGTCATGTTTCAAGGTGTATCCCCTAATCATCATATCATGTACCCATATCAAATTGACAATCACTTAGTTCATATCATTTCAAGATAACTTCATATCAGGTATAAGCTAAGTGCTTGACCCCATATTGGGTATAAGATATGTTCTTGATACCATATCATGTATAAGCTATGTTCTTGATATTATATCATGCACAAGGTGTTCACCATATCGAGCATAGAGCATATGCCTCATCATGTATCATTTGAGTGGTATATTTACAAGATACCATATTGGTTTCCCTTCAGGATTATTATATCGGATATCCATGTTGGGTAACATATCGGGTTACCTTGTTAGGTAGACCCTTAGAATCATAACCCCTATCATTTATTCAAGGATATAGTTACTTGACAAGCTAGGTGTCTAATTGAATTCTCATACCACAATCCATTACACAAAGGGTAGGGTATATCGGGTTTCAATCCATCATCTAGGGTTTTCCACCAGATTGGGTAAATTATGCCATATTGTGAATGAAGTATGAATTGAACCTCATATCATTCACAAGATAGGAGTAGGTTCTATTCCTATCAATCAAGGTATATCATTCATTTTGTCCATGTGGTATGACTCACCACTTGTATCGGCTTACCCATCACCTAGGGTTATCCAACTCTATATTTTTTAGAGTGTTCACTCTCTCTCTCTATCGTGCAAGAGGTGTAGTCTTAAACTTGTATCATATATAAGAGGTAAGTGGGTATTTCCCATATCATGCAAGTATCACTTGCTATTCTCACTCATATGGGGTTACCCAAACTAGGGTTTCATATCGACTTACAAGTATACCCTTGTTCCTATATCGTGCATGGAGTCTACATCGTGCAAGGGTATTATAGTTAACACCATATCATGTTCCAAGGTATGAACTTCATCTGCATATCATGCAAGGAGATATAATATCACAAGCATATTGTGCAAGTGATACATGTATATTACCATATCGGGTTAGAGGTGCTTGTGTGTGTACTTGAAACCGATATCACTTTATAAAGTGATACCATCTTCTTGATGCTCTATACCTTCTTTATAACTATTCTAGTTTAGAAATAACAGGTCTAGGAAATTCTTAGAACTCATGGAACCATCAAGTATTCAATAGAAACTCATAATTGTAAGTGATCATCTAGTATAACAAGTTAAGTGGTAAATAATAACATGATTGGGTTCAAGTTTTATAACTCGCCTTATGAACAACTTCAAAGCCCCTAGATCTAGAGATTCACATCCTAAGGTTGAAGATGAACTTCTCCAAAGTCCAGGGCTTGTTCAAAACTCCTCCATAGACAAGAAATCACCATAGTTAAGCACTTGGTGAAGAAGGAAAGAAAGGAATATTCATAACCCAATATCCTACTTCAACCAAGGTTGAAGATGACCAAAGCCTTAACTAAAGCTTGATGCTCGAGCTCTCCTTGCTCTTTGAGATACTTTGCACGATACCTACGGGGCTTTGCATGATATCTCAAAGTGTATATGGTTGTGGGGTTGGTAAACTTCCATAAGTTGGTGGAAGGTGAAGTATATATACTTGTGTTCATGAGATAAAGCATATAAGAGGTGTCTTCACCTCAAGCTACTAGATGACACGTGGACATGCATGGTTGATGTGTGGCCATGCATGCACACATACATATATTGCCATGCAAGAGTCTTGAGGATAAGCTAGAGATAATATCTCGACCATCATTTAGCTTGTTGGATAAGTTTCCTCATCTTTATCTCCCCAAATAAGCAAACTGATATTCGTTTTACAAGGAAGCTTGTAACTCATCATGGGCCACCTCCTTGAGGTGATTTTCCCATAATGGCCTTTTACACAGCTCAACAAACTAATAGGATACTTAAACTATGGCTTCTTAGCCGATAGGATTCCTATATCAAGTCCACAACTCGATACAAGACTTATAAGACTTCACCTTTAATTCTTTCTTGGACTATTCACCACCAAGAGCTTTATCATTCAAAGATGATTCAAACATAATGTATCCTTATTTCTCTTTCCTCTAAAAGATACATAGAGGGAGTAGGGACACTCTAGAGGTGGTAATTTTGCATTTCAACCCGATATATAGGATAAATTACAAATTGTACCAAAATTGGTGCACACAGTACTAGCATTGTTCAAACAAGTTATAACTTGGGTTTAGGCTTTCCAAAAGCCACCACATAGCATCATACTCTCTCATATGATACTAAAACACTTAGAACACATTCAACACTGTGACATTTTGCAATGTAACCCCTCATCTTGGGTAAATTGCACATTTCACGCAGACCATAAATTAGTTAAGGCTTTGGTCATCTTCAACCTTGGTTGGAGTAGGATATCGATAGAATCATACTTTCTCATATGATACTAAAACACTTAGAACACATTCAACAATGTGACATTTTGCAATGTAACCCCTCATCTTGGGTAAATTGCACATTTCATGCAGACCATAAATTAATTAAGGCTTTGGTCATCTTCAACCTTGGTTGGAGTAGGATATTGGGTTATGAATATTCCTTTCTTTCCTTCTTAACCAAGTGCTTAACTATGATGATTTCTTGTCTATGGAGGAGTTATTAATGAGCCCTAGACTTTGGAGAAGTTCATTTTCAACCTTAGGATGTGAAGCTCTGGAGCTTGGAGCTTTGAAGTTGTTCATAAGGCAGGTTATATAACTTGAATCCAATCATGTTATTATTTACCACTTAACTTGTTATACTGGATGATCACTTTCAATTCTGATTTTTTATTGAATACTTGATGGTTCCATGAGTTTGAAGAATTTCCTAGACTTGTTATTTATAAACTAGAATAGTTAGAATGAAGGTCTAGAGCTTGAATAAGATGGTATCACTTTATAAAGTGATATCGGGTTCAAGTACACACACAAGAACCTCTAACCTGATATGGTAATATACATGTATCACTTGCACAATATTCTTGTGATATTATATCTCCTTGCATGATATGGATATGAAGTTTATACCTTGGAACGCGATATGGTGTTAACCATAATACCCTTTCACGATATAGACTCCATGTACGATATAGGAACAAGGGTATACTTGTAAGTCGATATGAAACCCTAGTTTGGGTAAACCAATATGAGTGAGAATAGCTAGTAATCCTTGCACGATATGGGAGTTACCCACTTACCTCTTATACATAGTACATGTTTAAGACTACACCTCTTGCACGATAAGGAGATTGTGAACACTCTAAACAATACAGAGTTGGATAACCCTAGGTGATGGGTAAGTCGATACAAGTGGTGAGGGATACCACATGGACGATATGAATGATATCCCTTGATTGATAGAAATAGCACCTACTCCTATTTTGTGAATGATATGAGGCTCAATTCATACTTCATGCATGATATGGCATAATTTACCCAATCTGGTGGAAAACCCTAGGTGATGGATTGAAACCTGATATACCCTACCCTTTATGTAATGGATTGTGGTATGAGAATTCAATAAGACACCTATCTTGTCACTTAATTATATGATGAGGTTAATCCTTGAAAAATTAAAGGGGTTATGAGTCTAAGGGTCTACCTAACATGGTAACTCGATATGTTAACCGACATGGATATCCGATATGATAATCCTGAAGGCATATGCTCTATGCCCAATATGGTGCACACCTTGTGCACAATATAGTATCAAGCACATAGCTTATACATGATATGCTATCAAGCACATAGCTTATACCCGATATGGGGTCAAGCACTTAGCTTATACCCAAAATGAAGTTATCTTGAAATGATAAGAACTAAGTGATAGTCAATTTGATATGGGTACATGATATGATGATTAGGGGATACTGTAACGACACATCCTGCTGTCACACAGACAATGCAATGCCACACGAAAATGTGCGGAAACACCATAAACCACATATTACCGAAAACAAGAGTTAATTAAAACCATTTGCGGAAAGCAGATAAAAGAGAACTATTACATCTAGATCCTCATCCTGCAAGGAAACATGTTATATAAATATGCATAAGCATGGATATATGTCCACAGCTTATGGGAACCAGCTGTCCTGTCAGCACCAGAGTTCATCACCTGTTTATACATACATAATGGGCCACATCAAGACAGCAACATGATATACAAAACTACATCAGCTAAACATCATAAAACATCGTCAAAAGACCTCCGAGGACCTGAGAGTACAAGGATGACTCTAGGACTCTACTACAAAACAACCAAAATAGCAGCATATTCATCTCTTGCATCCTACTGCTCCTCTTGTTGCTCGGCTGCAACCTCATGACCACCACCACATCTAGCACGATCACCTAAAAAGGTTGTAAACCAACAGGGTGAGACACACAGTCCCATCGAGAAACATAACTCCCCGCCGAAACTATAAAACTTCAGAAAAAGTAGGTAAAGCAGATAACTGATATCAGCAGATCATAAGAGCATCATCCTGAGCAGAACTTGGTTTACTAACAATCTTACCAGATATCTAGGGGGCATATATCCAGATATTTCTTAATGGAACATGATTGACAAGATAAGCTTTATAAGAAATTATCACAAAATATAAGGATTGTACAAATAGCTACATGGTATAACTAGATCAACTATACAAGCAAGGCCTCAATCAATGTTCTGTGTTTTGCCTTAAGCAATATATTCTATACGGTTGAATGAAGATTTATTATGCCCTGAGGAAGTGAGCCGTCCTGCTCAAATCCAACCTTTGGCTACGAAGCCCAAAAATCAGTTCCAAACAAGGTCATTGGGAGAGTCGGACTCCGTGACCTCAACTCTTCGTGGTCTGTGCATGAAAACCAAAGTAGGACCACAACCTCTTACTTGAGTGGCCTCAGCCACAGGGTCAGCTCCGCAGGCTACCCTTGTATAATACTGAGCCATGAGCCTATTCACCATGCTCTATAATCACTGAGCCATGGGCCTGTTCACCATGCTCTATACACAACCACAATTGTACTCAAATCCTCCTACTTCCGACTAGGAGAAACCCTACATATTCAACAATATGCGCTCTAGGTAATCCCACAGGATAAACCTATTTCACCATCACCAACTAATGACGATGATGGATCTATGGCTAGGGAAAACTACATGATATGTCCACTATAATTAATTAGTATATTTTAAGTAGATTGTTGAGGCAACCAAGTTGTAAAACATAAACAACATCGAGTTACATTATTACTGTCATTATCACATCATCATGGGATCTCAATCCCTCATCACATAATGCCACTGCCTCACAAGGCTCACATCATCACCATGGGATAGCAATCCCTTATCTCAACATTAGAGGATAACACCTCAACTAGGCACTCAGCCTTTATCTGGTCAACAGATCTTTCTCATCATACTGGTGATACATGTTATCTCATCAACGAGGATTATCATCATTCAGTGTTATTCAAACACATAAACCTCATAGCTCTTACTTGGCTATGAATCCATCTGATGCACCTGCATGGTTAGTATGCATGTCAAGAGAGATAACTTAAATCACCAAACATATAGATCTTTTGGGAAACAAATTATGATTATCATGTTATTAGGTTTTAAGGTACATGATTGGATCAACATCCATGATTATAATTACTTCAAGCACAAAGATGTATCTTGTAAACCAATTACTTTATTATTATCAAACCATGAGAATCAACTATGCCCTAATATCTCATGAGCATGATTGTTATCAAGGAATACATCCCTAAGGATGTCACAATCATAGCCTAGTCATACATCATTGGTCACAACCTTTCATCCATAACCCATCATCCACAAGGTACTAGAAAGCAACTACTAGGGTTTCCCAAGTTAAGCAAAAACCTCACCAAAGGTATTGTATTTCCTCACTAGAGATGTGGCAGGCAACACCATCCCTCACCCAAAAGGGTAGCGGGTAGGATCATATCCCTCACTAAAGTTCTAATGGCTAGGGCACTTATCCACACATATCGGCCATCCATGTCGTGCACCCATGCACCAAGGGTATCGTGCAACTAGGGCTAGTGATGTGTTGTGCAACCAGATTCAAGAGGGTATCATGCATGCATATCCTAGAGAGTATCGTGCATCCAAGTAGCAAGGGGGTGTATCGGGCAACTAGATGTGTCAGTTAAGACCCTATCACCCATTAGGGTTAGGGTTCATATCGGGAAACCATCTTTACTATATCAACCAAGGTCATGGCGCCCAAGCTCAACATTGTATCGCCCAACAAGCCCACTACAACAAATGACACCAAGGCACTGCGCGATGACCTATCGTCCAACTAGGTTAAGCACAACATCTTGGGCACCACTAAGGCACGTAATTAGGGTCCACCACCCAAACACCATATCGGGCAACACAAAACCACCCTATGTCGCCCAAGGCACAAAACAGAGGTATCTACTAAGCACCATGTCATCCAAAGGCACAACTCACCAACTAAGGAAATGGTACATCTCAGTCAAGGCATATCACCCAACAACACTAACATGGTGAAGGGGTCATATCGGGCAACAAAGCCAATAGAACTCATCTTAACATATTGTTAAAGCCAAAAGCCCTAGAAGAGGGCTATCGTGCAAAGCACAAGGTCCATATCAGTTTGGTCATCACCAACCTCAAGATCACCATCATCAAACCCTAATAGATCAAGAGAGTTGGATCACCTCTCAACAACCAAGAGAGAGGGGTATTGCACAACACTACAAAAAAAATATGATTTAGCTACAATTATTCTAATGACATATATCATATTTGTAGTGAAAAATTACTTTTTTTTACAAATTTTTAATATGTAAATAAAACAAATGTACCTGATTCTAATAGCTACAAACGGACTACAATTCCCAATCCTATACATAGTAATCATCCTCCCCCATCTCTTCCCTCTCAAATAACTAGCAGATCTGAAAATTCAACTTTCCCCCACCAAACTCCCTCTTTTCCCCTATTAGCACCCGCTAATTTCTCTCTTACCAAATCACACGCGGCGGACAAATTACCCATCCTCCCCCAATCATGTGTGGTATCTTATCCCTGGCCAGCCGCAATGCCGCAACATCGAGTACTCTTTCTACTCTGCACCTGTCTCCTCTTCCCCAATAGCTCCCTTCTACATTCACATTCTTTCCCTCTCACCCTCATATTCCCCCCTCACAAGCTGTAACCCCAGAATGTGATGACACTCTAAGCTTTGTCTGACCACACTTCCATTTCCTCCCCTCCGCTAACGATTGACCTCGTAGATCTCCCTGGAGGAGGTTCTAAAGGACAAAGTGCTGTGAGGAAATAGAAAAGAGGATAGGCGAGGAGCAACATTGGAATCTTGAAGCACATACACTCAAGCACGCGGTTAGGATTCACTGATTTTCACATCTTCTTCTGCACTCGCAATGATCCTATTTCATACCCCTATTTTATGTATATCATTTTTACCTAATTGATACCTATGTTGAACATTTTCAATATCATAAATTGAAGCATATTTGTAGATTGAAGTGCCATTAGGCCCAGTTGTTTAAACCTTGCATCTGATTTTGTTTTTGAGATATTTCAAAAACACCTAAGATTGCATTGATCTAGTTTGTTATGCTTGGTGTCTTAGACTACTCTCTTGTAAAGAGGCTTAGCTAAGAAATTGTCCATCTACTGCGTTTTACATCCACGAATCAATTGCAAAGTACTACAGAAGCCTATATTCGTTATAGTAAGTCATGATTTTGGCGTTGGAATAGTGGATTCCATACAAAGCAACCACTTGATAATTAGGTATATGTATAACATTGTCTTTCATTCTCATAGTATATTCTCTTCATTTCTTTCTATGGGGTTCATAGAGTATTGCTCTACAATAAAATAATCATGGTCTCCTAGGTCCTTCCACTATTGGATTTTAGTACAGGTTGAAACTCTTATAGACTCATTGTCAATGTTGTATATTGGAATTTCAAAAGGCTAATTTTAGTTTGACGAGACAATATGTTGTGCTCTCTTAATAGTAAGCACTTTTCTAGGAGGAACAACCTGCTTCAGATGGTTGTTGTAATGATGATGTGTACCTTATAATATTCTTACTACTTGACAAGTCATTTTATTGCTTTTCTGCATAATGACTTTTGGTTATGTTGACTTCCCCAATACCCAACTACAAATTAAGGATCTACACAAACATGTACAACTTGTAAGTTTCCAAATTAGTGTTTATGATCGAGTACTGGACATTCATTATTTTCATAGCATGTCTTGAAAATGTGTTGGAGATATTGGATGTCATAAGTACAACTTCAACTCAAAACAATAAAAAATTCTTAGAGTAGGTGCAACATGAATAAACCAAAGTTACCTATTAGAATTTTAAAAGGACTATTGTTATTCTTCATCAATTTATTGTCATTTTCCAACTGTTATAAATGGCTTCTCAGTTCCACCATCGTTGGTGGTGATGCTTTTCAGATAGTAATGGGAGTTCAACACAACAATCTTAAGGAAATTCTTGAGAACCCATTAGTTCACCATCAACTTCCTTTGCAATTTCAACTATAAACTAAAGGCTTTAGAAAGTAGTTAGTATGTGTGAACAATCATGCAAGTATAGGTTATGTCTTTGGTGTTCTAGTTATGTTGATACTAGGGTTTGAAAAAAACTTGTGTGCAAAGCTAACTATCTGACTGAGGTTGTGAAATCTAAACCAGATTAAGCTTCTCTTTTGAGCAACGAAGGTGGTTTTAGAGGTTGATCTACCTAAGATTCTCTCACTTGACAAGGTTTTCCTACTTTTCCATGTAGTATATTTTATATTTTATTTTAAAATCCTCAAAAGAAAAATTGTTTAATTTTTAGCCTTGCACAAGTTGGCAAACAATATGTCTATGACATTCAAGTTGCATTGTAATAAGATACATGATTACATATGGTTTTCTGAAGAGCACATGAAAAAATGTCTCAACTATAAAATATTATCTATTAATTATGGCTCTACATGATTTAATAAGTAATTATAATAAGTCAATATATTAAAAAAAAGACTGGCTTCCCATGTAGTGCTTATGATCATGCTTGAGTGTTGATCCCATTTTAGGTATATAGAGAAACTAAACTATGTGATCTTACTTTTTCCATCAAAGCCACAATATCTTCTAAGGTTCTCTGAAATAATATGTCCCTGCTGTTAAGAAAGCTTTCAATTCTGTAATGAACTCTCATGTAAAATTTGAATAATTTGTTTCTTGAAAATAAGTTTCAATACTTTTCTGGAACTTAAATACTCGTATAGATTAGGTATTATATGAGTGCCTTGGTGATCAATCATTTAGGCATAATCATATTTTGCCCCCGATGCTTTGTGTGGAAATGTTGGGGGCTATAAGGATGGTCCACCGGAAGTTGGGAGGAGGAAGAACCCGCTGTTCGGGATACCACATGACACCTACTTCAGGTGCATTGCATGGGAAGGGGACACTGGAAATCCCAGTGTAGAAGGCCAAAGGTGTGCTATTTCTGCAAGAGAACGGGACATCTTGCGAAACTCTACCAAGTCGACCGAGCGAGACCGCCAAACCTTCAATCCAACACAACGTTCCCACCACTGCCGACAAGTATCCTGGCAAGGGGTGGTGCACAAAATGTACCAAAGAGGATTGCGGTTGACTTGGATCCCTGTGATCCTTTACGTGCACAGAAGGACAGATCTATGAGCCATGCGATTGAGATTAACTAGCCGGGAGGTATTATCTGGGAGGAACTAGGACCCGCGGTGAGGGAGGCATGGCCAGATGCGGTGGATATATACAGATTCTCATTGAGAAAGGCGGTGGCCTTCTTTCATAGTGTTGCTGCAGCCAAGGAAGCAATTTTTAATGGTTTGGGGGATCTCCGGGGCTACCCTATCACTCTGAGATCTTTGGAGGATGGACAAACTTGTCAACATAAGTAGGCTTTTTGGTTTTGGTTGATGAACATTCTGATTGTGTGCAAGGATGATGCATCAATCAGGTCCAGGATGAATGCTTTCGGACGAATGGTCCATGTCTCTGATTGGTGTAAGAGGTACGACAATGTTCTTGGTGTCATCGTGCTTGTGGAAGTGTTCAATGATGATATCCCGCAATTCATCACCCTCACGTATGGATCATGTAGATCAACTATTAAGGTGTGTATGGTGGCTAGAGGACGTCTTGACAAGACAAAGATGCACATCACGGAGGAAGGCAGGGGGCTGGCTATTCCCCTGGGTGTTCTTGCGGCAAATGCGGGCGAATAGGATCTGAGGGAGATGACTCATGTCAGCGAGACGATTCCAAGCACCGACGTTGAATAATAGCTGCTCACACAGCCTGAGGCACAACGATCACCGCGGCGGTATCTCGATTCAAGGAGCTGATCCCCACCCCCTAGGGTGGTGTTCAATGAGGAAGGCATTAGGGAAATATTGGCACACCGGCGGCTTGAGGATTTCTTTTGTTATGAATTGCTTAGTCCACCTAGAAGACAGAGGAGGGGCTGATCCATACGTAGGGAAAATCATGCCAGGAGCCCATCCAGAACACCAGATAGACCCGTCAGGGGTGCTCCGGGAAGTTTTTCACACCGAAGTTCATTTGAGGATGTTAGGCATAGCCAAGTGAGGGGTTATGAAGATGAGGGTAGGAGACGAAGTTCCGACGATCGTGGACGCTGGCAGATGAGGTAGCTCTGACATCTGTGGATGCTGATTGTTGATGTAGTAGGCATCTTTGTTCCCCAATGAATTGGAAATCCTTTTTCTGGAACATTATGGGCGTGGTGAATAACCCCACTAGAAGACTTCTTGGACATTTTTGTCGCACACACAGACCTTCCTTTGTCTGTCTCATGGAACCTTTTCTCCATGCTGTCTGCTCCCAAGAGTTGCTCGACATTGTAAGGCTTGATTGGTCTATAGATAACGAAGTGGAGGGAGGAAAAGTTTGGATTTATGCTGATGGTTGCTTCTCCCCCCAGGTCATCAAGGTTCACAGACAACACATTACCTTTAAGGCGGTGGATCCGGCTGGTTTGCCTTTCTTTGTCACAATAGTATACGCTAGTTGTGATGCGAGGGAGATATGTTTGTTGTGGGAGGATTTGAATGATATTGCTGTGGAGTTTGGTGATGTTAGATGGCAGATTGCAGGTGATTTTAATGTGATCAGAAGTCTGGCTGAGAGAAGAGGAGGCGTCCATCTGAATTTTCAGGACATGATGGAATTTAATAGTTTCATCGCTGATGGCAATCTTATGGATCTTTCATTTGATGGAAGTCGCTTTACTTGGGTAGATAAGCAACAACATACTCTGACTTCTTGGCAACGCTTGGACAGAGTCTTGGTTAACTCGGCGTGGATGAATGCCTTCCCTGCCTATAAGACGAGACACCTCCCCCACCTGAAAGAGTCTGATCACTGCCTGATTTTATCTTGGCAAGGAGATATGGCTTCTATCTCTTCGCAGGCCCCGTTTTCCTTTCTCTCAGCATGGTTGCTTGACCAGGGCTGTTTGGAGGTGATAGCTGATGAATGGCGACAAGAGGTTATCGGGCGTCCTTCATTTGTTTTTTACTACAAGCTAAAGCGGGTGAAGGCCACTCTGAGGAGATGGAACAAGGAAAAGTTCGGGGACATTCATCAGTGCAAGAGAGATCTAGAGGATATAGTCCATACCTTGCATATTGCTTTTGACGAGAATCCCTCTAATGCGAATGAGATTCTTATGAGGCAAGCTGAGGAGGATCTCCGTGTCACCCTTGACCAGGAAGAAGCCCTGTGGAAAGAAAGGGCAAGGATGCAATGGCTGGAAAATGGGGAAAGGAATACTGCTTTCTATCATGCGGTGGTCAAGGCTAGATGGAGCAGAAAGAAGATCATGAGCATCAGCCTGCCTGATGGGTCCTCGTTTGATGATCTGGTAGAGATGGAAAATGTAGCTGCGAGTCATTTCCAGACTTTCTTGTCGAACACGGTGGACAAGGATGATGAGGCACTAGTTCCTTTTCTGCGGGAGATACCTCTGTGTCTCACGACCGATGACAGTTTGCCGATCTCATCGATACCAACTGAGGATGAGATTCTAAAGACGATGGCTGACATGGAAGAGAGTTCAGTGCCAGGACCTGATGGTTTTACTCTCAAGTTCTACAAAGCTGCATGGAGTATCATCAAAGGAGATTTTCTAGCTCTGACAGAAGCAAGCAAACTTAAAAGCAAGCAAACTTAGGGAAGCATCTACAACAACCCTATGCATTTAAAAACTTGGAGATCCATAAAATAAGAAAGGAGATTCCTTGTATATGATTCAATGAATTCAATACATTTATAGTCCCCATGTTGATCATTTTGTGACATTTCATTGGAAGCTGACATCAGGTTGAACGTATTTGCATCTAATCTTTTTTAGTTCCCCTGTTGTTGAACATGTCTTCTAAAGCTACCATCTAATTGGAGTTTGAGGAGGATTGACCTCTTGCTGGAGCTCCAAGATGAGTTTGAAATTAAGCTGGAGTTGCTTCCATGGAGCATAAGGGGGGGTTTAAATGTGCTTGGTGATGCTGCTTCAGAATGCATCTTTGATTTATTTGCACCGAATGTTACTATTTGAGAAAACCTATCAATGAAGGAAGATGGTGTTCTTGGCTTTTTGTCATCTTCTAACTGTCTTGATGTTAAGGATCTATTCTTACAGGTTGAATGAGAATGTTGCATTAGTTTGAAATGAATTATAGGTACTATCATGGAGCAAGGTATATTCATACTTTTTTGTTGACTATGTGAGTTTCTATTAAAGTTTAAAGATGGTTTGTTGTTGCCTTTTGATTTTAGACTAGAGAGTCCTTATGAGTGTTGAATCCTTTCCTCCCTGTATCTATTTCGTTTGGGTTAGTAATTCACATTCTTGCTGAATGTGTGTTTACTTTTTAGTGCAGATAAAGTCTTGTTGATGTCTGTCTATAGGGGGTTTTATTTGTTGGTTAGGGGTGGTTTGACAACCTCCAACCAGTGTTGTCAGGGCGGGCACCTAGGTGGCACCTAGGCGGGATGGGCAGGCCTTGTGTCCTGAAATTTTAGGCACCCAGGAATCCATTAAAAAACTAGGCGGCCAGGCGGGCTAGGCAGCCAAGGCGGGCGAGGCGAGCCACCAAGGCATTGGCCCAATGCGTCGGCCCAATTAAAGGCCCATTAATTGGTTGAATTTAATTAAAGAACAAAATGGAATCCTATTTTAATTTATTGGTTGAATTTAATTAGTCATCTATTGCTGCTGAAAAAGGGGAAGATGCTACAACCAAACAACTTGCAACTTATTTCCATAAGAGAAAGGTTGTACATGCTTCTACAAGCACACCGATACTGGCAAAGGCACAAAAAAAGAAGAATATCTTGGCAAAAGCAGAGAAAGGAAAGAGGAAGACAGTAGTTGATCATCAAGATGATGAGGAAGTTGAAGAAGAAGATAATCAAATAGATGAGTCATATCATTATGATGAAGATGAAGACAAAGATGAATCCGATGATATAGCTAACACTTAAGAAATGATCTTGAATTTCATTATTTATTATTGTTAGCTAAGGCTGTCTTATTACATTAGTTATATACATATAGACAATTAGACATGTGGTTATAAATTACTAATCTGATTTGTGCTTCATATTTTATTGATGTATCAAGTTCAACTTCTATTCTCCACCAATTTTGGACATCTTTTCAGTTCTATCTATTTTCTGGTTTATTACTGGTAATGCATAATAGATTTCTGGATATAGGGTTGTCCAGTCTGTACTCTGTTCTTGTGTAGTTTACAATTTAATATAGTTTAATGTATTACTCAATTTAGGATTTATATATCTACAAGACAACAGATTTTTCCATCTATTCAAAAGGCCTAGAAACGCCTAGGCGGGTGCCTAGGCTTACTAGGCGTTACTGTAGAAAAATTGAGCGCCTAGCCGCCTTAACAACCTTGCCTCCAACTACTTTCATTTAATCTCTTGGGTGGGAATGCATGCTTAGGAATTGAAACAAAAGTTGAATAATCATTTTCACATCTCTATGTTGCACAACCTTATCATCCAATTCAGGTTTTTGAGATCACCATGATTGATACCCCTGCCCCTGATAGGCAGTCTTCGTATGGCTTTTTAATTTGGCATTTTAGTGAATTCCACTTTAGCTCAAACTATTGAACATGAAAATTTAAACCCCTGCCAAAATTTTGGCTTCTCCAAGATGAAGGGTGTCTACACATGGGAGTGAGTTGCTAGAGAAAGAGAACTCATGTTCAAATTCTCTTAAAATTTGCAAGCTGTTGGAAGATGATATCCTCTTAGCAAGTCTGTTGTAACTTGCTAGTTTGTGGCAATTATTTTGACTCACTTTTAGTTGTTGCCTTCTTTAGCTTGTTTCTAAGGTGTTGTTAGTCTTGGATGGAAGACTCTGCTACAAGTTTGGGATTCATTTCCAGTGAGTGGAGGCCTCATTTTAAAACTTGATTCAGTCTTCTTGATTTTTCTAGAGTGTTTATAGTTCATGTTGTTATAAGACACCAATGCCAATTATGTAGGTGGCTGTGTGCAGAGATAATCTAGCTCATGCTATTTTACCTTTGATGGACGTTTTTTAGCAATATTATCTTATAGGAAGGTGTCGGGAGGTATACCTTATTTTCCACATTCTATAGGGTACCTTCTATGTTGACTTGGTTGATGCGTATGGACTTATTAGTTGACACTTATTAAAATGACATGCCTATTCTTTTGCTCTACTAAAAATATAAAAAATACCTACTGTATTTGATATAATTATATAGCTTATACTCTATACCTCTTGTCTTATACACTTTTGGGTTGCCATCATATGTTTCATTTTCCATATAATGTGGCTTGGTAGGCTATTCTGACTTTTTGTTTCATCTTTATTCTATTTTGAGCTTTATACCATAGTTGTGATTCTCCATGAACTTTAATTGAGGTACCTCATATATGAAAAATGACCTCTCTCTCTTTTTATTACTTGTGCCATCCACCATATAAGTTTAAGTGCTTGGTTATAGTTGTGCATTAATCGTCTACCTGTAATGATATTGGGACTATCCAGAAAATGGAAGACTGTATGCTTGGATGAGTTCATGAATGTAAAGGTTTGTGAACTATGTGGGAGGGCCCAATGCTTTCTATGGTTACAAAGATCAATATGTGAAATTAATTGACTATTTGCATGTATGCTTGGTATGGCCCATGCAGTTTTTGGTAAAATATGTGAGATGTTTGCTTAGCCAATTCATGTACATGATAAACTCTTCACTTGTACCTCCAACATCTGCATTGATAATTGATAGCACATTCGTAGGAGCTAAGTGGTCAGTAATATGCTACATCACACCTGATTGTCACTATGTACCTCAAGGATTACCATAACCTGTCTCTAATGTCTTGAAATCTCTAGCTCTTGTAAGGTTATATCATATGTTGTTTCTAGTTCAGATTCAACATGGTTGTTATGCCTTTGATGATTTGATTTCATTATCATCTAACTTCTCATTGATCCATATGTTGTGATTTTTTACCAATTTTTTTTCTTACAGAGGTTGAGTAGATGTGATCTAGAAAAAGATCAACTTAGCTTCAAATATGTGAATCACAAATGGAAACCATTTACTTTAAATTTTGGGTATGTTTGCCCATGAGATGAAAATACAAAGGATGTCCACAAATGATGTACCATTCAATGCAAATAATAAGTTGAGAGTAGTGTTTTCTATATTTAATACATTTCTCTTTTTCACTACTGGGTGCATGCGTTTTACTAAACATGTATGAAGCCACTGGTAGAGCTATTAATGAACACACTATGCCGAATGTTTTATCCCCCCCTAATTACTTGATGAGTTGTAAATGTAAAACCTCCATGTATTTATGCATACTGATTCTAATTCCATGTCTTAGGAGAAATGATGTAGTAAGGTTTTATTCCCCAGAATATGGAAGAAACTACCTTTCTACATATTAGATGTATGCTATTTTCAATTGTATGCCTATTCTTACATAAGTGCATGTACTACTAATGATCTTTAATTTTCCAATCTTGTGCACCTCCTGAAGGAAATACCTCAATGGAACTGCCATGATCCTCAAAGCATTAGCTTACAAATGCCAAGAAGTTTCGATGGTGTCTAATGCTAGTTCCACCTTGTATGGAGAAGGATTCATTGATGATGGAAGCTTGATTCAAGACCAGCTTTATTGTAAGTTCTCTCCCTACACCCATTTCCAATTATTCTTTCCATATCCAGGCCAAGTTACTTCACATGCTCATCATTAGCATATAGATTCAATATGAAACCAATGGTACAAGAATTGAGTTATGTGTTTAGGGGACTAAATAGTAATTAAGATTCAATATTTGGGTTTTTGTACCTGTATCTTTGATAAATCTGCATACCAGACCCACCACATCTGTTCAAGAGGTATGTTCCATATCCATTTGTCCTTACTAGGCGTCACAAATTAGCAAGATATTTTAGGCATACAAGCAGGCATTCAAGTACAGGTAGTTATTAAGTTAACTCAAATAAAATGCATATTTAATACCACATTTGAACATATTGGTATAAGTTCAATAAGGGACACTTGATGCTAGGTCTGTTAGGTTGTTTGTTTTCAGTCTAGCATAGACTAGTATTTTTATATAGTGGATATCATACATGCATAAACATATTATATATAAGCATACCATAATACCATGTGTGGATTTGGTAAAACCAACATGTGAGCATAATTTGGCATATTTTCTATTTGCAAAATTATGCAAACATCTGACCTTGCTTGATTTATTAAATATGGTGTTGACTGTTGAGAACTACACACCCAAATACTTCTTTTGAACTCTGTTTTCTGTCCTCCAAAAAGAATTTAGGATTTTTGAAGTCTTAGACTATGAGATTATCTAATTATCTTACTTGGATCATTCTTTTTGTTTCCCTATTTTTCGTATGTCCCAAACAAGTAATTGTAAACATGTCTCCATCTTATGGTTTCATTTTGATTATTGGTTTTTTACTTGATGGGAATAACCTAAATTTGACTATAGATTCTGTTGCTATAGTTGAGTCATTTTATTCAATGGTCGTTCCATTGAGCACAACTATTGAGTATTAGTTTACTTTAGGACTTAGAGACTTTGTTGCAATTTGACAAGACGCAAATTATAGATTATCGTTCACGACATAAGATGTTTACATCACGCTGGGTATCATTCTAAAGCCTCAAATAGATTACTGTGGATATTTTAGTGGTTCTTTCCTTAATGGGGGTTGGTACACAAATGTGACACATCTTCTCTGGTTATAAACATCACGCTTCCTCCATCTCACATGTTTTGTTAAATTCAGGTGTACCTGGTGATTGGGAAGAATGTAGGGAATACTGCCATTTTCATTGCTTATCTTCCTTTCTATAAAACCATTGGCTTTCCTATCTTCCTTTCTATGAAATCATTGGCTTGCCTCTTCGGATTTTCATTGCCTTTTCCCTTGAAATGACATCATTTGACCATTTTTGTTGGTTCTTGGGTCTAGAGTGGGCGCCCATTTTGATTTGATAGCTATCCTTGTTTTTTATCTATCTGTATTTTTTTTTGCTTGTGTGAATTGATGGGGAAGTTGTGAGTTTTTCTGAGAAAGTGAAACCATATTTTCTTCATGAGAACTCCTTTTGGCATATAATTCATGCATTTAGAGATTATGCCTGAATGAATTGGTTCAGTTGATTTGTAAACATATTGGTATAAGTTCAATAAGGGACATTTGATGCTAGGTCTGTTAGGTTGTTTGTTTTCAGTCTAGCATAGACTAGTATTTTCTATAGTGGATATAATACATGCATAAATGTATTATATATAAGCATACCATAATACCCTATGTGCATTTGAGTCAGATAGATACTTCATGAGGCAGTGTCCAGATATATACAAGTGATCAGCTACGACTAGAACAACTTTACCTTTAGTCTCTCTCAATCATGGATACCATATGCTAGGTTTTTTTATTATTAAGAATCTTTGTAATGGTAGAAGTAGTTCTACTAACATTAGATTTGAGTGCTTTGGAGCAATGAATGTCATGGAGATGAGATTTTCTATTCTTCTTCTGATGATGGGGATTTTGTAGTAGTTAATCTTTATGAAGAAAACATTTGAAGCTGCTATAGTCTCTTTTAAAGTGATTATCTAAGAAGCCCTTATGATACCACATATTCTTTGAAGCTACTTTCAATTTTTAATAAATATCAAGAACTTCCAAACTCCAATTCTTGCTCAAATATCAGGATCAAGACATCTGAAGCTGTTTGTCACTGTTCCTGAAGATGGTTGAGAATCATAATTTGATGTGCCTCTATTCAAGGTAGTATGAAATACTTTTGAGCTAAATATGCATTTTCTTGGGATTATAAATTGAAACCTAAATAGTTTATCACTACCTACACTAGGGGGGTCGTCATCATCATAGATAGCATCCATGTTCCTTCACATATGTGATTTTGCAAGAGCATCACCTTGGGCATTAAATTATATGCTAATGTGCCTCACCCAACCTCCCAGCTCTACTTTAGTAAACCACCAATCTTCTTTCATGTATGTCAACTAATGCCACTTATAATACCAATCATCTAGCTATTATTTGTCACATTGACTTTCATTTATCCATTTTTCATTGTATCCTATGCCATGTCTATTGGGGACAACTCAATCTCCATAATAGAATGCACATTCAACTTTGTATTATATTCTACTAGCTAGCTACTATTGTTATCTCTCATGATTGTTGCAGCTACTACATTGTTCCTGAAATAGTAGCATCAACTTTGCATTTAATAAGTACTTTCTCTCATGTTATTGCCACACCTTCCAAAAACTCGGTGTAGACTTATGCATTGTCTCTACATGTTCTTTTAAATGTTGTGATTCATATTCAATTATGTTTACAATATAACCTAATCCATCAATAAGGTTACAAGCCCTGGAGTGCAGTGATAGAACAATAAAATGTTATAAGAGGCCTCTCATTTTTTTTCCATTAGGTAATAGGAAGTCTAATTACTACTATAGATGAATGAGGCTATCTTATGTTCATCCTACACCATTATCATCTTTGTAAAATACAGCTCCCATGTCAAACATTGATTCCATGACGTGTTCCTTGAAAATTACTTCAAGTTGTGGATATATAGAATGGAATACCATCCTCCTTATGTGTTTCCTTAATCTGATTTATATCATACCTTCTAATTTATTTTTAGTTACTAAAACTGATGTAATCTTATAGGTCATTCTTGTTATTTCAAGAATACTAGATGGCCTGTAGGACATGCAATAAAATCATGCTCTTTGTTACTTCATTGTTGTTGATCAAAGTTATCTTTAAAAGAAGTTAAGGTGCTGAATTTGTTCTGTTTGATGTTTAATAGTTGACTAAACTAAATGTGACCATATTCTTATGTCTTCTTTACTCAAATTTGTACATAGATAGTTACTAATTCTGTTTGCACAACAATTGCAGAGTATAAAAATAAAGTGGAAAAGATTTTTGGTCAGATTTCGACCCTTATGTTGTTGATCTTTTGATTAGCTTTGTTGTAAATATTGATCTGGTTGGCATATTATCACCATATGCTCGTTTTGGGATGTCTTCTGCATTAAAACCTTCAAGGGGTTATTGGATCAGATGTCCATACTATGATGCTCTTCTTAGTATGTATTGTGCACTGGATTCTTTTCATTAATTGTCTTGGACTACCTACTAGATTGTATTATTCCTGGGTGGAAAATTATGTTTTGTCTTTCATGTTGGATGTTGGCACTTAGCTAAGGTTGATGGAGGACAGATTGGTAGAGTTGTATTGCACTTTGAGTAAGTAGGATATGGAATCCAATGGGGTTTCTACTGTAATATTTGAGGTTTAGATAGAAAACACAATCAAGT
Organism: Alisma plantago-aquatica; assembly: GCA_963693085.1. Classification (NCBI taxonomy): domain Eukaryota; kingdom Viridiplantae; phylum Streptophyta; class Magnoliopsida; order Alismatales; family Alismataceae; genus Alisma; species Alisma plantago-aquatica. The sequence goes on from OY856409.1 coordinate 121,833,006, forward strand.
ACTTGATTCACTAGTCTTGTTGCTTCCTTTTATGTATATACATTAACTTGACATTTTGTTAGACCAAAATATTATGTATCATGAAGGTCATGGATGAGATGTTGCTGAGATACATGAGAGACATGGGTTAGGATCACCCACATTCATAAGAGCCGCTTTTTCAAGGTAAGTCAATTCTCCACAATGCTCGGAGTTTTCTGTGCAATGTGAATCATGACCAACAAGGTGTTTTTGACTTGTAGGTGTAACTAACTCAGGACTCAAATTTACTTTAGATGTAAATGTAGCAGTTCCATATGATTGTTTATCGTTCAGTGCTAGGTCATTCCTGTCTATTTTTGGACCTGAAGGATGCAACTCGTCATTTATCAAATCAAGTAAGATTATAGAGCTTTCCTATATTTATGTTTTGTAGACTACATAATAAGAAACGTCTTTGTCTTCACTCACATGCTCACAAAGTTCTGCATTTAAAGTAGACTTTCTGCACCCTGACACATGCATTTCTATCATTGGATGTGTTTTCATTGTAGTTTGAAATTACCATTTCAACTGTGTGTCCAACATCACAGTTTGGACAACACAATCACTAAATAAAGAAGGAGCTTTCAGTGCATACAATAACCCAGATCTTCACTACTTGAAGAGCCTCTCTTTTCATCTACGTTCACATAGGTATCTACAATAACTAGTTGGTAAGATATATTAGTTAGTTCAAAACATAACATTTTAGCTAGTTCAAAACAAATTAGTTAGTTAAAAAAAAACATAACATATTATAGTTGGTAAGTATTCTATGTTCAGAAAACGTTGCTTCTCAGGATTCCTTGTTGAATGAGACCATTTTTCATCTATACGCGTGTTTGTTTTGTAGTAACTAGGGAACTTCCCAGTCAGCAACTCGACATCGATAATCTTCACATTATAACCAAGATGCATCATCCCAAAGTAAGCACACCGTGTTTGCTGGAGTCAGGAATATATTCCTTGTTTTATGACTTGTCAGTTTTGCTATGGTGTATAAACTAGATATCACATGGCATGAGATATTCTTTTCTATTTGGTTCTAAGATATTATAAATGCATATACATTTGCATATAGTGGGTGTTTGAGTTTTTGATGTTGCTTTTGATACTCAGGTTTTTGTTGCTGCAATTTCAAAGAGGAAGCAAATTTTCCCATCTAACACTGAAATACTTTGTGGGGGGCAACGGAATGCTCTACATCTTGGTAACTCTGGTCAACATTCCAACATTACCAGTCACCTCCGCCACATAGACAAATTCAGGTAAAGAGCTTATTGAGAAGACAACATTAGTACACCGATGTCTTTGGCTAGACATAACATCTATTTTTACATGCATATACTTGGAAAAGGCCTGCATTAGAGTTCAAGATGCCAACAACATGAAGGAGAGTCTGGAGACTATGCTCAATAACTGAGGTCAAACAAGTAAATTTGGTACTCTTAGTCATCCCAATATTCACCTGCACCATCATATTCAACACGATCCTAGCAAAACTCCAGACCTTCTCCGTCCAACAAGGAAGCATCATTCCAATCCATCACATACATCATGCTCATCATCCTATCCCACTCTATGAGACTTGCTTCATCCCGCTCACATGAAGGATCACACGCCAAGAATCTGGCATTCTATAGCGCATCAGTGTCGAAAAGTTTTAGCTGAAATAATTGATTCTAAGATAAGAGAATGAACATCTTCACAAGAGGGCAACCCTGCCCAACCAAGTCAAGATTGTCTTGTTAAATTTTTTAATCCAACACATTCTCTTCTTCATGATGGTGCAACAATACCAAGAGATCGAACAAAAGAATAAGACAATAAGGATGCTAAAACTGGCCAAGAAAGACAACTCTTTCGCAAAGATGTTAGTAGACCACTGAATCATTGATATATGTATATACTTTTTTTGTACACATTGTGTAATAGGGGCAAGGTATACGTCCTCCCCATGTACATTTGACGCTTCATTATAAATGAAAGTAAGATTGTTGGCATAATGAGCATAACTTTCTCTAAATGCTACAATGTTGTTAATAAAAGAGCTTGTGTGCTAACAAATTACACACTATATATATATATATATATATATATATAGTCGAAATAATCATATATGTATGTGTACTAAATGACACTAAATATGTAGCTAGATGCATAATCAACTACATACATATGTATATAGTAACTGCTTCCTTTCCCTACACATTAAATACATTTAAAATGTATAAACTTCATGTTTTTCCTACATATTGACTATATATGCAATTGTAGTCATACATTTAGCTATACTTATACTTATATTTAAATATGTAAGGACAATATCTAACTACGCTTCCGGATACATATGAATTTGTAGCCAGTGGATAATGTAACTACATATTTGAAAAATATAGTCAAAGGCTTTAGCTATACGAGCATATACTACACTTTGTATGTGTAAAGAAATATGTAGTTAAAGCCTTTAGCTACAAAATATGGGGTTTTCGCTACAATTTTTTTTGTAGACAAAGACCATTTTTTTAGTAGTGCAACCTCCATCACATATCAAGCATCAAGGTAGGTCATCCATATCGGTCAACCCTTCAACCTCAACTAGGTCATCAACAACCAAAGGCTCACCTCTCAAATCCATGGTGAGAGTAGGGTATTGCCTAAGCAACTAGAATATAGACTCACCTCTCAATGACTAAGGAAGAGAGGGGTTTTGCCTACACCACTAGAGCTCAAGCTCACTTCTCAAAACTAAGGAGAGAAAGGGGTATTTTCCCAAGGAAAACCTAATCCATAGGTTCGGCCAACAAGGTCCAAGGTCATACAACTATCAACATCATAACTGCTAAGTCCAACAAGATTAAAGGTACAAACTAGAGCAAGAAACATATCCAACAAGATGCAAGGCCGATCAAGATCATATATGAACATGCAACATAAAAGAAGGTAATATAGCTAGGGTTAGGAGTTATGTAACCCACCTCAAGCAAGCTCCTCAAGCTCCAAAGCTCCAAGCACCAAGCTCTAGGCTCTTAGCTCCAAAGCACCCCCACCTTCAGCCACCACAAGAAGAGAAGAAAAGCTCATAACCACCATGGCCGAAGAACAAGCAAGAAGGAGAAGAAGGTGCTAAGGAGAGAGGGGAGATGCTTACCTAGGAAGCAAGACCCTTCTAGGGTTCGGCCACCACCTAGAGGAAGAAGAAGACTCCACCAAAGGGGATCGGCCACCAAGCTTTCTCTACCAAGGGAAGGTGTATCGGCCACCAAAGGAGAAAGGAGCAACTAAAGGAACTAAAGGGCTAAGCAACTAAAGAGAGGGTTGTATATATACAAGACGGTCTATGGGGTGCCCACCTTGGTGTTGCTCCACATGTGCACGTCCAAGGCACCACTTTTCCAAAGCCATGCCACCTTGCTAAACCACATGCTCATGTCACGGCACCAACTAACAAAGGATCGACCACTTGTCCAATGTATGGTGACACAACCAAGGCAAGGTCAAGGTGGTCACATGGGTGACACACCCCCACTAGTCAACACACTCCTGGGCGACACAGCCCTAGGTGACACAACCCTCTAGGTGACACAGAGCTTCAAACTCTCCTATGCATGATACAAACCCTTATCATGACAAAGAAAAGCAAAGCAAAGCAAGGCCCATCAAAGCTCATCAAGGCCCAAAACTACTCAAGGAACAAGGTCAACTCATCCTCTCAACCCTAGAGGATGCAAGGAGAGAGAAAACATCTCTCAAGGTGACAAACTTTCACATCAACCCTAAAACTTGGGTTATTTGCAAGTTGCACCTCCAACTTCAACAAAGCACAAACAAACCCTTATCACAACCTCAAGTGATTAGTAAGCATCTAAACAGAAGTTTTAGGAAAAGCAAATAGGGTAAGCCCAAAACAAAGGCCAGGGTCCTTACAAGCCATAAACCTCTACAAAGGGATTTCGCCCTCAAAATCTGAAGAGAAAAGCGAGGGATACTTCCTCCTCGACTCTTCCTCGAGCTCCCATGTGGCTTCCTCAATGCCATGATGATGCCAAAGAACCTTCAGAAGCACCGGGTCCTTCCTCTTCAACTTCTTCACTCTTCTGTCAAGAATCATCACTAGAACTTCCTTGTAGGTCACATCTTCATCAAGCTCAACCTCAACTAGCTGTATCACTGTCCCTGTATCTGGATGACTTTTCTTCAGCATACTGACATGGAATACCAGATGTAACATGTGCAACTCTGGCGGTAGTTCTAACTTGTAAGCTACCTTGCCAACACATGCTATTAACAGATATGGCCCCATATACCTGGGTGCCAACTTGCCTTTTCGGATAAACCTTAGCATGCCTTTCCGTGGTGAGACCTTGAGATACACCTTGTCTCCCACTTGGAACTTTAGAGGTCATCGGTGATTATCTGCATATGACTTATGTCTGTCCTGTACCACTTTCAACTATTGCAGTATTACTTTGATCTTTTCTGTTCTCTGTTGCACTAACTCAGGACCCAAAAGCTGATACTCGCCAGACTCATACCAACATAGAGGAGATTTCTACTTACTTCCATATAAAGCCTCATAAGGAGCCATGTTGTTGCTCTACTGGTAACTATTGTTGTAGGCAAACTATGTCAAACTGAGATGCATGTACCAACTGCCTAGGAACTATAGAACACAAGCTCAGAGAAGATCCTCCAAAATCTGAATAGTCCTTTCAGACTATCCATCTGTCTGCGGGTGGAAAGCAGTACTGAACTTCAACTGCGTTCCCAATGCTTTGTGCAACTGCTCCCAAAAATGACTTGTGAACTCTGGTCCTTTGTCAGAGACTATCATTATGGGCACACCGTGTAAACTCACTATCTCATACACATACACTTGAGCAAGCTTCTCTGCTATATATGTTGTCTTCACAGGTACAAAATGAGTAGACTTTGTCAATCTATCCACTATCCCCCAGATGGAATCATGATTCTTAGATGTCCTTGGCAAACCAACTATGAAATCCAAGGTTATATGATCCCATATCCACTATGGTATCCGCATGGGTTGCAAAGTACCTACCAGCTTCTGATGCTCAGCCTTGACTTGCTGGCATACCGCACACCTAACCAAAAACTCGACTACATCTCTCTTCAAGCCAGGCCACCAGTACAGATCCTTCAGATTACGATACATCTTGGTGACACCTAGATGCATGACATATGTCGATGTGTGTGCTTCCTCGAGTACTAACCTCCTCAAATCATCAACATCGGGGACCACCATCCTACCATGATAGCAAACTAGTCCATCCTTGGACTCATGGAACCCATCATACTTTTCGCTACCAAATGCTGATTTGATTAACTGAACTGAAGAATCTTCCTATTATGCGTCTTTGATCTGCTGTCTCAATGTAGGCTTTACTTGCATTTGTGCCAACAATCCTGCTAATAAGGAGACTTCCAGCTGTACATTCATCTGTCACAAAGAGACAAAAATATCCCGCCTATGGCTTACCAAGGAACTCAACTTTGCCTTCTTCATAGGAAGAGAAGAAGACTTCCTGCTAAGCGCATCAGCTACCACATTTTCCTTACCAGGATGATACTCAATGGTGTAATCGTAATCATTGATTAGTTCCATACAGCGATGCTGTCGCATGTTCAGATCACTCTGTGAGAAGATGTACTTCAAGTTCTTATGATCTGTAAAGATCTGACACACTTCCCCATAAAGATAGTATCTCCAAATCTTTAACACATGGACCACCACTGCTAGCTCCAAATCATGTGTCGGATAATTCTCCTCATGTTTCTTAAGTTGTTGCAAAGCAAAAGAAACCACATGATCTTCCTGCATCAGCACACATCCTAGGCCTTTCTTGGAAGCATCGCAGAAAACCACATAGCCTTTCCTAGGCTCTGGCAGCACCAATACTGGAGCACTAGTCAGCTTCTCCGTCAAACTTTGGAAAGCTTGCTGACAATGAACATCCCAAACAAAAGGAACATCCTTCCTAGTCAACTTTGTCAACGGTAACACAATCACACTGAAGTTCCTTATAAACCTCTGGTAGTATCCTGCTAAACCCAAAAAACTATGAACTTTGGTCAGTGTCTTTGGTTGCTCCCATTCTTAAACTGACTCCACCTTCTTAGGGTTCACTCTTACTCCTTCTACAAATATCACATGACCTAAGGAAGTTACTTCTTTCAACCAGAACTCACACTTACTAAACTTGGCATACAACTGATGTTGGTGAAGAAGAGTCAATGCTTTTCAAAGATGTTGTTCATGCTCTTGATTGTCCCGACTATAGATCAAGATGTCATCTATAAAAACTACAACAAACTGATCTAGAAATGGACAGAACACTCTATTCATCAGATCTATGAAAGCAGAAGGCGCATTGGTTAGCGCAAACGGCATAACCACAAACTCAAAGTGACCATACCTCATCCTAAAATCTAACTTTGGTATGTCCTCATCCTTAATTCTTAACTGATGATATCCAGTCCGTAGATCAATCTTTGAGAACACTATAGCACCACACAACTGATCAAACAGATCGTCTATCCTCGATAACGAGTACTTGTTCTTAATTGTAACTTTGTTCAACTGCCGGTAATCTATGCAAAAACACATCGATCCATCCTTCTTCTTTACGAATAGGACCGGAGCACCCCACATCGATGTTCTTGGTCTGATGAAATCTTTATCCAACAACTCATGTAACTTCTTCTTCAGTTCTTCCATCTCAGCCAGAGCCATCCTGTATGGTGTTTGAGCAACTGGTTGTGTTCCTAATACAAGATTGATCTCAAAGTCAATCTCTCGAGGTGGGGGAACACCAGGGAACTCATTGGGAAACACATCCACAAACTCTCTGATAACAGACACCTCCTCAAGGCTAGAACCTTTTTCCTTGGTATCCACAACATGAGATAAGAACTCCTTATATCCTTGCCACACCAACTTCTCTACCACCATAGCTAACACTAAACATGTCGGAAGAATCTTTCTATCTCCTTGGAAGATCCACTTCTCACCACCATCCAAAAACACTACTTGCTTGGAACCACAGTCCAACACAACCTTATACTTCTCTAAGGTATCCATCCCAAGGATCACATCCAATCCATGCATATCAAGTGGTATAAGATCCACTTGTATACTGTGTCCTGAAATAGATAGAACATAAGATGGACACACTTCTCGAAGCATGGATGAACCATCAAGAGGGGTTTCTAACAACAAGCTATCCTTCTTACAACTAACAGGTAAAAGACATTTATCAAGCATACTAAGTGCCATAAAAGAGTGTGTAGCACTCGGGTCAACCAGAAAAGATATAAAGCAAGAAGAAGACAAATCAGAATGAAATAACTCCATCTGCCCTGCCACCACTCACAGGTTGACTATCGCCTCCGGCTGACTCATAGCATAGAATCGAGTTTTTTCTTGTTGTCCACGTCTTATGCTTCCTTGGGCAGACGATCCCACTTGCGATGCTTGACTACATCCTTGCCCTTTGTTACCACTAGACTATTGTCTATCTAACCCCTATTGATTTTTCCTCTGCAACTGCATCACTTTGACATCTTTCCTTGGGCAATTTGACCTCAAATGCCCAGTCTGTCCATAGAGATAGCATGACATGTCCTCTAACTGCAGCCTAGATGGCCCTATCACTGCTACTAAAGTTGTTCTATAAGCTCTAGATGGCAAAAATCCACACCCTCTTCCCTTACTTAGAGACCACTGTGATGGTGTACTAGAACCTTGCCTTACAAAAGGTGCATAAAACCTCAGCTTCTTGTGGCTATCAAACCTCTGTTTCTAAAACTGAGCAGGCCTTTTCTTGGTCATAGACTGTCTCTTCTCCCTGAATGATCATTCTATCTTCTGAACAGATTCCACAAATGTGGTTAACCACTCCCGATTCTCCAAAGCAGCAGCAGGTGTTGACAACTCAAAACTCAAACCTTTCTTAAACCATCTGATTCTCTCATCATCTGTCGTCGCCATGTTAGGACAAAACCTCAGGAGGTCCATAAACCTAGCTTCATACTCAGTGATGCTCATCGATCCCTGGTGTAGACACTTGAACTAGTTGATCTTCTTTTCTAGATAGTCTTTGGGAAGTATCGGCTCACGAACTCCCAGCAAAAAACCTCCCAACAGATCACCTCACCAGGCCGCTTCTCCTCCTCAATGGCCCACCAGTGTCTAGCACTACCTTTCAGAAGGTAGACAGCGTGCTTCACTTTGTCTACTTCGGGGATGTTGAGGATCCAGAAGGCCTTCTCGAGACCTGTCGGCCACAGATCCGCATCCGCTAGATCAGCCGTTCCAGCTTAATCCGAAGCTCACACTCGGCGAATCCGGTCGAAGGTCTTCCCAATACCTAATGTTTCACCATGGGGAGCATGTGCTCTCAGCGGAGTCACGGGAAATCTATCCACCATGTGATCCATTGTAGCCATCAACTGCCCCATAACCTGCTGATAGGCAGAGTTTTCAAGAATGGGTGGGTCAAGTTGGGGGACCTCAGGAACCCGATCTTCATGTGCCTACACTCTTGCTCCATCAACTGATGCCGCAGTGCTGCTCTCGGAAGCATGTTCTTCATGGTTTCCAGACATCTTTAAGCTTTATCTTCTGCTGAGGGCAGAAGGTTATTGTAAGAAAATTTGGAAAACTCACAAGATCAGATACAACCTAGTCCTAAATCCTTGTAGACTCAGCGAAACCTAGGGCTCTGATACCAAACTTGTAATGACACATCCTGCTATCACACAAACAATGAAATGCCACACGAAAACATGCAGAAACACCATAAACCACATATTACCGAAAACACTGGTAAATTAAAACCATTTACGGAAAGCAGATAAAAGAGAACTATTGCATCTCAATTCTCATCCTGCAAGGAAACATGTTATATAAATATGGACAAACATGGATATATTTCCATAGCTTATAGGAACCAGTAGTCCTGTCAACACCAGAGTTCATCACCTATTTATACATACATAATGGGCCACATCAGGCCAGCAGCAGGATATACAAAACTACATCAGCTAAACATCATAAAACATCATCAAAACACCTCTGAGGACCTAAAAGTACAGGGATGACTCTAGGACTCTACTACAAAATAACCAAAACAGCAGCATAGCCATCTCTTGCCTCCTATCACTCCTCTTGTTGCTCGACTACAACCTCACGACCACCACCACGTCTAGCACAATCACCTAAAAAGGTTGTAAACCAACGGGGTGAGACACACAGTCCCAGTGAGAAACATAACTCCCTTTTGAAACTATAAAACTTCAGAAAAAGTAGGTAAAGAAGATAACTGATATCAACAGATCATAAGAGCAGTAGCCTGAGTAGAACATGTTTTATTAACAATCTTACCAGATATCCACGAGTCATATATCCAGATATTTCTTTATGGAACATGATTGACAAGATAAGCTTTATAAGAACTTATCACAAAATATATGGATCATACAAGTAGTTGCAAGGTATAACTAGATCAACTATACAAGCAAGGCCACAATCAATGTTTTGTGTTTTGCCTTAAGCAATATATTCTATACGACTAGATTACGATTTATTATACCATGAGGAAGTGAGTCATCCCGCTTAAATCCAACATTTGGCTGCGAAGCCCAAAAACCAGTGCCATACAAGGTCATTGGGAGAGTCGAACTCCATGACCTCACCTCTTCGTGGTTAGTGCATGAAAACCAAAGTAGGACCACAGTCTCTTGCTTGAGTGGCCTCAGCCACAAGGTTAGCTCCACATGCTACCCTTCTATAATACTGAGCCATGGGCCTGTTCACCATGCTCTATAATCAATGAGCCATGGGCCTGTTCACCATGCTCTATACACAACCGCAGTTGTACTCAAATCCTCCTACTTTTGGCTAGGAGAAACCTCACATATTCAACAATATGTGCTCCAGGTAATCCCACAAGATAAACTTGTTTCACCATCACCAACTAATGACGATGATGGATCTATGGCCAGGGAAAACTACATGATATGTCCCACTGCAATTAATTAGTATATTTTGAGTGGATTGTTGAGGCAAACAAGTTGTAAAACATAAACAAAATTGAGTTACATTATTACTATCATTATCACATCGTCATGGGATCTCAATCCCTCATCACAGAATGCCACTGCCTCTTAAGGCTCACATCATCACCATGGGATATCAATCCCTTATCTCAACATTAGAGGATAACACCTCAACTCGGCACTCAGCCTTTATCAGGTCAACAAATCTTTCTCATCATACTGGTGATACATGTTATCTCATCAACGAGGATTATCATCATTCAGTGTTATTGAAACACATAAACCTCATAGCTCTTACCTGGCTATGAATCCATCTAATACACTTTCATAGTTAGTATGCATGTCAAGAGAGATAACTTAAATCACCAAACATATAGATATTTAGGGAAACATATTATGATTATCATGCTATTAGGGTTTAAGGTACATGATTGGATCAACATCCATGATTATAATTACTTGAAGCACAAAGATGTATCTTGTAAACCAATTACATTATTGTTATCAAACCATGAGCATCTACTATGCCCTAATATCTCATGAGCATGATCGTTATCAAGGAATACAACCCTAAGGATTTCACAATCATAGCCTAGTCATACATCATTGGTCACAACCTTTCATCCATAACCCATCATCCACAAGGTACAAGAAAGTGACTACTAGGGTTTCTCGAGTTAATCACAACCCTCACCAAAGGTACTGTCTTCCCTCACTAGAGATGTGGCGGGCATCACCATCCCTCACCCAAAAGGGTAGCGGGCAAGATCATATCCCTCACTAAAATTCTAACGGCTAGGGAACTTAGCCACACATATCGGACATCCATGTCTTGCACCCATGCACCAAGGGTATCGTGCAACCAGGGGTAGTGTTGTGTTGTGCAACCTGATCCAAAAGGGTATTGTAACATCCCATGATTTGAGGCCTTGGATAAGTTGATCTTAAAAGGAATGATTGGACTACCCATATCACCAAGGTGCACCTCCTTTTTCGGGAGCCCATCACTAAAAACTCCATAGTTAAGCGTGCTCATCTTGGAGTAGTACTGGGATGGGTGACCTGTTAGGAAGTTGATCCTGGCATGCGTGTGAGTGAGGAAAAAGCGCACAGTTAAGGTTAGTGGTGGTCTGTGGGGCCAGTCATCATACCTGAAACTGTACTAGAGCCTTGGGTAGTGGCCCTGGGAATTGCAAATGGTATCAGATCCATAACCCCTCCAGTAGGTGGGCCCCACATGGACATGGCATGCAGTCTTGAGCCGTGCGGTCCAGTCATGTAGGAAAGGGTTGTCCATGGTTTACGTAGCCACCCTTCCGCTGGTATTCCGTGATCGGGAGTTGGGTGTCCAGGGGCCATTGTGGGTCTGTACTGAAATGGGGAAGAGATTATGAGGCCTTATAGTTGAGCCTTGATGAGGACGTCAAGAGTCTAAGTGGGGGAGATTATAACATCCCAGGATTTGAGGCCTTGGATAAGTTGATCTTAAAAGGAATGATTGGACTACCCATATCACCAAGGTGCACCTCCTTTTCCGGGAGCCCATCACTAAGAACTCAATAGTTAAGTGTGCTCATCTTGGAGTAGTACTGGGATGGGTGACCTGTCGGGAAGTTGATCCTGACATGCACGTGAGTGAGGACAAAGTGTGTGGTTTAGGCTAGTGGTGGTCTATGGGGCCAGTCGTCATTCCTGAAACTCTAATAGAGCATCAGGTAGTGGGACCGGGCATTATAAGTATCGTGCATGCATATCCTAGAGAGTATTGTGCATCCAAGCAGCAAGGGGGTGTATCGGGCAACTAGATGTGTCGGTCAAGATCCTATCACCCATTAGTGTTAGGGTTCATATCGGGTAGCAATCTTTACTATATCAGCCAAGGTCATGGCACCCAAGCTCAACACTGTATCGCCCAACAAGCCCACTACAACAAACGACACCAAGACACCGTAATATGACCTATCATCCAACTAGGTTAAGCACAACATATCAGGCACCACTAAGGCACCTAACTAGGGTCCACCACCCAAACACCATATAGGGCAACACAAAACCACCCTATGTCGCCCAAGGCACAAAACAGAGGTATCTACTAAGCACCATGTTGGTCAAAGGCACAACACCAACTAAGGAAATGGTACATCTCGGTCAAGGCATATCGCCCAACAACACTAACATGGTGAAGGGGTCATATCGGGCAACAAAGCCAACAGATTTCATCTTAACATATCGTCCAAGCCAAAAGCCCTAGAAGAGGGGTATCGTGCAAAGCACAAGGTCCATATCGGTTTGGTCATCACCAACCTCAAGATCACCATCATCAAACCCTAATAGATCAAGAGATTTGGCTCACCTTTCAACAACCAAGAGAGAGGGGTATTGCACCACCTCCATCACATATCGGGCATCAAGGCAGGTCATCCATATCGGTCAATCCTTCAACCTCAACTAGGTCATCAACAACCAAAGTCTCACCTCGCAAATCCATGGTGAGAGTTGGGTATTGCCCAAGCAACTAGAATATAGACTCACCTCTCAATGACTAAGGAAGAGAGGGGTTTTTTCTACACCACTAGAGCTCAAGCTTACTTCTCAAAACCAAGGAGAGAAAGGGGTATTGCCCCAAGGAAAACCTAATTCATAGGTTCAACCAACAAGGTCGAAGGTCATACAACTATCAACATCATAACCGCTAAGTCCAACAAGATTAAAGGTACAAACTAGAGCAAGAAACATATCTAGCAAGATGCAAGGCCGATCAAGATCATATAAGAACATGCAACATAAAAGAAGCTAGTATAGCTAGGGTTAGGAGTTATGTAACCCGCCTCAAGCAAGCTCCTCAAGCTCCAAAGCTCCAAGCACCAAGCTTTAAGCTCTTAGCTCCAAAGCACCCCACCTTCGGCCACCACAAGAATAGAAGCAAATCTCATAACCACCATGGCCGAAGAACAAGCAAGAAGGAGAACAAAGTGCTAAGGAGAGAAGGGAGATACTTACCCAGGAAGCAAGACCTTTCTAGGGTTCGACCACCACCTAGAGGAAGAATAAGACTCCACCAAAGGGGATCGGCCACCAAGCTTGCTCTACCAAGGGAAGGTGTATCGGCCACAAAAGGAGAAAGGAGCAACTAAAGGAACTAAAGGGCTAAGAAACTAAAGAGAGGGTTGTATATATACAAGAGGGTCTATGGGGTGCCCACCTTGGTGTTGCTCTGCATGTGCACATCCAAGGAACCACTTGTACAAAGCTATGCCACCTTGCTAAACCACATGCTCATGTCATGCCACCAACTAACAAAGGATCAGCCACTTGTCCAATGTATGGTGACACAACCAAGGCAAGGTCAAGGTGGTCACATGGGCGACACACCCCACTAGTCGACACAATCTTGGGTGACACAGTGTTGGGAGACACAACCCTCTGGGCGACACAGAGCTTCAAGCTCTCCTATGCACAATACAAACCCTTATCATGGAAAAGCAAAGCAAGGCCCATCAAAGCTCATCAAGGCCCAAAACTACTCAAGCAACAAGCCCAGCTCATCCTCTCAACCCTAGAGGATGCAAGGAGAGAGAAAACATCTCTCAAGGTGACAAACTTGCACATCAACCCTAAAACTTGGGTTATTTGCAAGTTGCACCTCCAACTTCAACAAATAAAAAACGAACCCTAATCACAACCTCAGGTGATTAGTAAGCATATAAACACAAGGTTTAGGCAAAGAAAACAGGGTAAGCCCAAAATGAAGGTTAGGGTCCTTACAGATACACCCTAAAACATGACATGGTGATGTGACTGTCTCAGAGGATCAATTTGGATACACAACATGAAGTAAAGAATGTATCTTAAAGCTTGATATGATAATATACACACATCTTAATACCCAATAGCGTAGAGATACTTCAATCATATGTGATTGATTGAGTGACTTATGTTGCAGGTTGTGTTAATCACAATATAAAAGATGATGTGAATTGTTAATGATGAACCAATATTCTTCAAGAGATGGTTTGAACCAAAAGTATGATGTAATCAATATCCTAGTGAGTATGAGAGAGAAACTCATACTTTGTGTTGTTAATCATTTAATGATAAATGATGAGAATAAATAAGTATGATTGATTATTTATGATTTCAATGTATGCTCCTAGATGTGTGGAGAAATAAATTAGGGTTTAGATTAATAATAATATGAACTTGAAACCCTATTCGACTGTAAAAGGAAACCCTAACCCTAATAATGGCCTTGTGAGCCATATGTATAGTTGTTGCCTAGTGAGAGGTGACAAGATGTTCAATGGCCTTGTGAGCCATGTAAAATAGTTGTTGCCTAGTGAGAGGTGACAAGATGTTCAATGGCCTTGTGTGCCATGTAAAATAATTGTTGCCTAGTGAGAGGTGACAAGATGTTTAAATTGTCCTTGTGAGCCATGTGTATAGTTTTTGCCTAGTGAGAGGTGACAAGATGTTTAAATGGGCCTTGTGAGCCATGTGTATAGTTTTTGCCTAGTGAGAGGTGACAAGATACTTAATCAAACCATGTAAACTATGTGAAATACTTGTACAACAAGTGAAATTAATACCTTGGTCTAAGGACCTAGAGGTAATGGTTACCTGTTATAGAGGTAAAAATGTTGTGTGGTGATCTAAGGGTTTGAATACCCAGATCCAGTAATCATGATGATGATGATGTGAAGGGACAAAAATTACCAATAATGTGATAAGGGACTGAGATCCCAAGTGTTATCCATCTAAATGTGTTCCTAAGATTTGAAAGTACTCGATAGATGTATTACAGTTTTCTTTGTAGCATTTGTTTATGATTGATGCTTATAACTTGTTTTATGCTAAAAGAATATTGTAAAGCACTTAATATATCATTAGAAACCATAAAATGTTGCCCTGAACATAGATCCATCCGTGTTAGAATTTGTTGAATGGTGAAACAGGTTCCCCGCGGCATAACCCAGAATGCATATTTTTGAATATGTGGGGGGCGTAAGCTTGGATGACCATGTGTGAGTCGATCCCCTTACAAACTCGAAATTAATAAATGGGGATTTGGCTGTGTGAAACCATATCCTGGCTTGAGTGTGACTTCAGTCATAGACTCTATGTTGAGAACGATGAACTGGCTCGTGGCTCAGAGTATTGTTATACACCATGACTCAATAATTTTATAACTGGGGACGGTTGTTAGTAGATGTTCCCCTAAGAGAGTACATGCTGAAGTAGTAACTCTGAGTGAAGATGCATAGTACCCTAGAAAGATCTTTTGGTAGTGACATGAGATGTCCTGCCAGCAGATGACACGAGATGTCCTGTTGAACCTGTGTGGTCTCATACTGACCAAGACAACTGAGGTCATGGCAACCGACTCTCTCATTGACCTTGTATGGTACCGACTTGTGATAAGTTTGTGTTCGGTTGGAGATGAATGGGGTATACTTCATCTCCTTAAGGAATAAGTGTGATTGTAAAATATGTTCAGTCATGTAGCATGTTTGCTTAAGGATCTAATGCGGAAAACATTGTTTGATGCACAATTCAGTTATACATCTTATTTTGATAGATGTTATTTATGTTTCTTTACATTCCGTGTAAAGTAGATAGATGGTTTATTACTCTACCATGGGTAGATGCATCATTTTCCTTAAGTAAAGAGATTACTTTGTTCTGTTCATACAATAATTAATCCTGCCTGTTAATATAAAAGAACCTCTGCTCAGTTTTATAATGTTTATATGTGATAATAATATGATCGGCGGAGAGTTATATCTCTCGCTGGGACAATTGTCCCACCCCGTGGGATCCACAATGTTTAGGTGGACGTGCACGAGGCAGTGGAGACCTTTCTGCAGAGGAGGAATAATAGTTGGGGTAGCAGTTAGAGCTCAGGTTGAGTGTACTGTTTGTCATGTCTTGTAGATAGAAGTCCTATGTGTCATCTCTATACTCTCAGGTCCTTGGAGTTAGTTCGTAATGGTTTCATGAACGGTCTGAGAATTTGGCTAGTATGCCTCAAGGTTTTATGTTTCTTTAGTACATGTATTGATAGAGCAACTGTTATATATTGTCCTACAGATGAGATGAAATAGTGTTTGTACAATGTGAATCATGATATGTAAAAGATTTGGATCTTTCAGCAAGAATTTTCTAGAAGAGGATCTCCTTACAAAATGGTTTTAAATTTTAGTGATTTTTGGTAATCCATTGTTTATGATAATTCTGCTTTATTAGTAATGATTTGGATGTCATTTGATGACGGTAGTTACAATAGGATCCATTTAGGGTTTTTCCAATTTTGGTAAATTCTAAATGAATGCAACAATACTCTGATTATCTTGATTCCTAAGATAAAGGAGCCTCAACTCTGAAATATTTTAGACCTATTTCATTGTGCAACCTTGCTTACAAAGTGATTACAAACATATTGGCCAACAATTAAATCTTATCTTGCCCACCCTTATTGATAGAAATCTTGTTTTCTTGTCCATGGGAGGAAGATAGGAGAGGCAATTCTTCTAGCTAATGAAGTGCTAAGTAATTTTTTGAGAACTCAAAAGAATATGTGTGTCAAAGATAATTTGGTGGAAGTTTATGATTCCATTAGAAGGGATTCTATTATTTTATTAATTGAGAAGATGGGATTCTTGGTTGTTGGATTCAACAGATTGATGAGACATTTTCTTCAGTCTCCTCTAAAGTTTTGGTTAATGGTATCCCTACTGACCAATTCCTAACTTCAAATGGGGTGAGATGAGGCGATCCCATGTTCCTCTATATTTTTGTTATTGCAATGCATGGCCTTAAATATATCATAAAGTTTAGAGTGAAAATGGAAAGCTAAAACCTCTCCATGCTTATGAAAATGATGAAGTCTCACATATCATCTTTTTTTATGATCTCTTTCTCTTCTTCAAAGTTTATGATCATGATGCGAGTAATTTGAAGGATATTCTTGACACTTCTAGTAGGGCCTCTGGTTTGTAGATAAATAATGAGAAGAGTCAAATTTTCTTAAGTAGAAATGCCCAGGATGTTAATATTTCATTTATTATTTATATTGGTGTGTGTTCTCTGCCAGTGAAATATCTGGGGTTGCCTCTATTTACTGGCCATTAAAATAAGGATATCTGTGCTCCTATCATTGATAAAATCAAGGTGAGACTTGATTCCTGGAAGGGGAGGCTTCGATCCCAAGATGGAAGATTGGAATTGAAAGTCTCAACTCTTTCTTCCTATAAATTTTTTGGTCTTCAACTTTCCCTTTACCAAAATCAGTCATTAACGATATTGAGAAACATATGAGGATTTTTTTTGGAATGATTGGGATAGTAGAACAACTTCATCCTATCCTGATAGGAACTAATTTATAAACCTAAGGAGGAAGGCAGTTTGGGCATAAGACGAGTTGATGACTTATCAAATGGTGGACTTTTGAAGAACTTATGGATCATTGATATTTGAGAAGGAGTCTTTATGGATGAAGTGCCTTCATGAATGCTCTGTCAAGTATGATTGCATTTGGTATGTGGTGGCTAAGGACAACTTGTCATGGCTTTGGAAAAATATTATTAAACAAAGGGAATGTTACTTAAAGAAATTGACATTTATATAGTAAATGGAGAAACTTTCTTACTATTGAAAGACCCTTGGCTGAAGGGAAAGAAGAAGCTTTGGACATAGTTGACCCTCTGCTAATCCATAGATTGTGAGAGGGTTAAAACTACAAAGTGAGTTGTTGTGTGATGGAAGGGAACTAGTATTGTGCATGTTTTAGGGGAGTTGATGTTCTATAGGCAATTCTATTCGAACATGTTCATCCGAAAAAGGAAGTTGATCACTATCTTTACAATGGAAAAATTGTTCTCAATCTGAAGGACGGGTTAAACATCTCAAGAAAGAAATGGAAAAAAATTCCATGGGGTAGGTGGATTTGGTTTAATGGTATTCCTCAGAGATACTCTTTGATCTAATGGAGGAGTTTTTTAAGAAGCTTCCTATTGTTGATTTGTTGGTATGTATGCCCTTAGAGAAAATTATAAGATGATTATAATGGCATATCTTGTAAATGATTTAATTAATAATAAAGTCAATCTTCCAATTTATTATGTTTTATTCAAGTTATGAGATAATAATGTAACATAATAGATGTCTTGAGAATGATATTACTAAATGATGTATGTTTTTCGGTTGATGACCTAAACAATAAGATCATAAGGGTGACAAGAATATACATTCTTGTTATGTCCCCAGTCAGTTGTTATTGTGGAAGGTTAAATGACAACAATAACACATAACACTAGAGTGTATTGGTTGATGACACAATCTCATCAGTCATGATATGTGATATTAATCCAAACACATATATACATGTTAGAGAATAGTGCATAAGACAGGCCCACCATGTGAGTGACACATGGAAACCATACAACAATAGTCATAATCATCTCTCATAGTGTTGGTGGTGAATGTGGTTCTTATACCTAAAATCACTACACTCATCACATGTCGTATAGTGTACTTTGACATCATCCACCATGACCCTGAATATGGGTTTCCATAAAGGTGATGATCAGATGCACTATGACACATGAGAATGACTGAGTAATAGATGGGATTTGTCCATCCTACATGATTATGATATCTTGGCCACTTGATAAGAAAGATTGAGAAATGCATGGCCATGTTCATGTGAGTCAATATGTGATATTGATCTCACAAATATCTTAGATATTCTACTCTAGTTCAAGGAATAGGGATTGAATTTTGAATAGGATGATGATTCCATGCTTTGAGTGCAATCCAGATGTCAATGACAAAGGAACTATACAAATATCATAACACCAATCCTAGATTGTAGGTTGAAGTTGTTATCTAACTTTACAAGTACTTGGGTAGCAATGATGTATTCCTAGATACCACTATTTTCTTGTGATGTCATAAATTAGTTATGGAAATTCACTGCCAATGTAATATGGAAGCTATAGGGTCACACACTTAGGATACACTTTAAAAAGTGATTTGTTCATGAATGATGTTAAAATTTATTAACAAAAGTATTTAGATATTCAATTTTAACAACAATTAACTGACACCAACTGGTTCAAGTGTTGAATTGACCGGTTGGAGTGTCAGATTGATGAAAAATTGCATTGGCTGAATTATGGATGAATTAGGGCATGAACCGACCGGTTCACTAAGTGAACCAATCAACTCAAGGTCATCAAACAACTAATTCATGTGATAAACAACCCAGTTCATTAATCAAATTCAATCTCATCAAGGATTAGTGTTGATGTCATGTTGTGCATTGATTAAACTATAATTTCCAATAAAATTGTGATTGGAAAACATGATGAAATAACCTATTCAAGGGTTCAGCCGATTGGATCATATGCCAACCGATATGTTCACCAGTGAATCAATCATTTTTCCAGTCACATGATGAGAAATTTTGTGAAATTCCAGTCCCTTCCACTCTCGCTCTCACAAGGAACCCTAATACTCCTATAAATAGAGGGGTATTGGGGGCTTCCTAGAGACATCATCAATTGCTTTTGACAATTGTTGCCTTCTCTAGTTGTGGTAACCAAGAGAACCTGAGCAATTCCTACCAAATAAAGGGAGGGAAAGAAAGGGAGAGAAACTGTCAGAGGGAAAGTTGGCGCTACTACACCAACGAGAAGGGGCAACTCATTCTTGTTTGTTCTTCTAGACTGACAAGAGTTCCTGGTGGTCTATGTGGACTACTCTAGAGGCAAGGAGTTTTTTTTGCTAGGAGGGTAACATCAACCTCCTATCTATGGTGATCAACCAGGATCTGATGTAGATGAATGAGAACAACTTGAAGAATGGAACATACTACAATGAGAAGATTGTCTTTGGACTTGCTCCAGGTCCAGGTATATCCTTGTAAACCATCCTTCACATTATATAGTTGTTGACGCCATTGATTGTCTTAATGAAATATGACAGTTAAATTTTTGTTTCAGTTTCCTGTTATGTCTCCATATTACCCTATATGATTATTTTCAAAGGATAGGTTATTGATTATCTTTGAGATGACACCTTTGTCAGTTTGTAGTAGAGAACTGTGATCGTATTTTTTCAAGTGAGCTATGCAAAGAACGATGTTTTGGATGAAAAATGGTGATTGTTATGGATCCTTTGACATAGTGTTGTTTCTGAATAAGGAGGATAAGGTACATGAAGCCTGGATCATTTATTTTCTTTGGAGAGAGAGGAGTAGAAGGATGCAAAGGCTCTATGGGATATTTGCAGAAGAGATGTTGATGTTATGTATAGATATGTCTTATAATTATTTGTTTCCTGATTTTTTTCTCCTTTTTTGATGTCTTGTACAGATTGTGATTACACTCTGTAATCACTAGATTCCCTTTTTGTTTAGTAATAAAAATCACAACACCTTATTCACACCAATAAAACTTTGTACTGATTAACAACCATCTAATCAAAATTGAATTTATAGCCATAATCTAGTATTTCCATAACTTCCCATTTACCAATATAGAAATATGAATATGTTTCACATTTGGAACACCTGCATCATTATAAATTCTAATCCATTATGTATGAAAGTGATATAGTATAATGTAGAGAGTATCAGCTATCTTAAATAACTAACATACATTTTTGGTGTTGTTACCCATTATGTCATTTGAATTATATCATTCACCAAGTTCTTAATGCTTAGATGCTAGATATCCGATGGAATTTTGTCTAATAGCCGAAATAACATATATCCTTTCCATGGACAATCCAGAATAGATTCCATTTGATCAAAGTGAACTTCCTTACAATACTTGATGTCAGAAGGGGGAAGGTAGTATGTTAACAAGGTTTTGGGATAGAGGGCTAGAATGTGTGGAGGAAAAGATGCAGATCAAAATGTCAAGATTAGTTTAGGAAGGGATCGGTGGTGAAGATAACCATGGTGTTCATAGATTGGAGTCCCCATGCTTCCATCTTGAAGATCAATTACTCTAGTTGTAGGTATGTTGATGGCCGCTACAGTCAATGACAATGATTTGTGGTCGTATAGTTGGACGTAGTTGTGCTATCAATTGTATTTTATAGCTACTATTTTTTATGCTAGTGCCCAACACAATGGTAGAAGGCACAAGGTAGGAGGAGGCCCGTAGAGGCTAGGTATTCAAAATGGAGACATGAAGCATGAGGCCTCATTATATTTTGAAATGTCAGTGTATGCAGACATTAAAGTGACAACGAGGAGATTTCTCTAAGAAGACACTTCTCATAGACATGGAGTAGGTGGTCCATGTCGATGTGTGTGGCAATCATGGTGGTGGTTGTTGTGTAATGCAAGTGGTATCACACTCCAAGTGTAGAAAAATCTTGTAGTTGTCTCTTTGGTTGGCTATCTATAGATTGGCTAGGGCTATTGAGGGGGCGAGGAAGATACAGGGAAGGTACATGGAAGTGGCTAGGGCTCCACCTTTTATTGTGGCATTGTGGAAATCACCAAAGGAGAATTGAAGGATAATGGGGGCAAAGTTAGGCAACTGGCATAGAGATCTATTGGGAAGTGGACATGGTGGTCGATCAGGAGCGGTTGTAGGATGACATCCATGGTCGTTGGATGGGTGGCCATGGTCCAGGAGGGTGTCTTTAGGTGACATTGCAGGTTTGTTGCTAGTCTACAGATCGAGGGTGATATTGTATGGCTGGTTGCTATCACGGAGATGATGGCCAATAGAGAGGGTCAATATTCAACTTACTCACTAGTTGATGCTTGTGAGAATGGTTGGCGCAAGGCCAGAGAGAAATGATGTGCATCCATGGTGATAAGTGGCTAGGGTACGAAAGCGGAGGGTAGAAATAGAAAGAGGAAGAGAAGAGGGAGGGTGCATCTATTACAAGGCTAGCCTAGTGTTTACGTGTTTGTTCTTGTTCTCGTGCAAAAATAGAGAATAGAGAGGGGAAGGGTATCCATTTATGGTAATGGACATTGTCGTCATGACTTGCAGAGAGGGCGGGTTGTGAGGGTTATCATAAGGAAAGGAAAATAGATAATTAACTATTGAGTAATTTTTGTATGGATTTAAATGAATTTATTGAATAAAAGTGTAAAATTAATGTATTATAGCTCAAATTCTAGCTAATTATATTAATTTTCAAATGGAGTCGATTGATAAAAAATTTACATGTTGGATTAGTAAGGTGTGGCGACCTAAAATATAATATTAAGTTTACTTTTTGAGAATGTTAAGTATTCTATTTTATTACGTTATGTTAAGTACTCTATTCATTTATTTCATGTCTTTCTTATAAATTTGATGTTTAAATGTATTTCATCAATTTGACTTAGGGTGATTCGAGATTATCACATTAGGTTCAATACTAATTAACAAGTGGTTTGGAAAAATTGACCCTACTAATGAACTTATGTGGTTATTTTATTCTAGAAATTGTAGATGTAAATATTATTTATATATTTATGATATCATTTGATTCCTAATTTAATCCAAATTAGGGGAGAAAAGGACTTAGTATTATACTAACTAAAAAGTGTCTAAAGACTGAAGGTTAATATATATATACCTTGATTCAAGTATGTTACAACATGTTTATGAGTCACATGTGATCTTTATGGGTTGTATATTGTTTAGGTGACATACATGTCCATCACTAAACATTTTGGTAACATACATGCTTATCACCTAACCTTTAGGTGACAAACATGCCAGTCATCCAAAATCTCCCAACTAATAATAAGTATTTACAATTTTCTCAATGCATTTATGTGGGGGATATATCAATACATTTGTTTGACAATTCATAAAGGAGATTATGTATGAGAAATTGTTGTTGAGAGTTATTTGAAATCATTTACAATCAATTTGAGGGTCACTCATAAAGGGATATTGACATGAATATCTTCCCCAAACCCATAGATGTCTATTTTCTGATTATTCTAAGGCTAATAGACATTCATCTTGCGAGACAAATTTCTCCTTAGTAACGACTTGGTTAGACCACCCCCCAGCAACAATTGTTGCAAACAGGCAGTGACTTCCACAAGCACCTGACCAATTCTCTAATTTTCCTCAAACTCATACATCCCTTTATGAATTTTTAAGACGATAATACATTTATACATGTCTATGATCAAAGCATTTTGAAAGACTTTTTGTGAGAGGACACTATCCTGATATGGGCCCTAGTTCCTCCCAGAGGATTTTTTCACAAGCATTATGTGAGAGGACACTATCATTATGTTGTCATTGGCTCCTTACAAACGTATTTAGGGGGCTTGTTGTTAAAGGAAAATCATGATATGGGCTCTGGCTCCTCACAAATGCATTTCCATGCACTTGCTGTGAAAAGACACTATCATAATATGGGCCCCAACTCCTCACAAATCCATTTTAAGAGAATTTTTGTAAGAGGAAACTTTCATGATATGGTCCATGGATCCTCCCAAATTCATTTTCATGTGATATATCAATACATTCATGTCATAATTAAAAAAGGAGACGTGCGAGAGAAATTATTGTTGAGAGTTATTGTAAGTCATTTCAGGAGTCATTTGTAAAGGTATATTGGCACGAAGATCATCCTAAAACTCATAAATGTCTCTTTTGTGATCATTATAAGTCTTGTGAGCCTTTGTCTTTAAGGTAAATCACTCCTTGGAAGTGACTTACATAGACAACCCACCCCCAGTAGAAATTGTTGCAAATGGGTGGTGGCTTCTACAAGAACCTGACCTACCATACTTTGATCATCCCCAAAATCACAAACATCTCCATTATGAATAATTAATAGGTCAACACATTCATACATGTCTCTGATTGATGAACTTCCAGGGACATGTCTCTGATTGAAGAACTTCCAAGGACTCGATGTGAGAGGGAATTGTCATGATATGGGCCCTAGATCCATATAGAAGAATTTTCACAGACTTTTTGCGAGAGTACACTATCATTATATGGGTCTTGGCTCCTCACAAATGTATTATGGGGGACTTACTGTGAAAGTGTATTCTTATGATATGGGCCCTAACTCCTAACAAATGCATTTTCACGTACTTGTTGTGAGAGGACATTGTCATGATATGGGCCCCAACTACTCACAAATGCATTTCAAAGGATTTTGTTTAGAGGACACTCTCATGATATGGGTCATGAATCCTCCCAAATACATTTTCTTGGGGATATATCAATACATTCATTTTGCAATTCATAAAGGAGATAGTGCAAGATAAATTATTTCTAAGAGTCATTCTATGTCATGTTGGGAGTCATTTATAAAGGTATTTGGCATGAAAAACATCTTCAAACTCATACACATCTCTTTTATGATCATTCCAAGGCTAATGTGCCTTTGTCTTGCGAGGCAAATTGCTCCTTAGCAGTGTCTTGCCTAAACCACACACCCCTACATCAAGTACTGCAAACAAGCAATTGCTTCCACAAACACTGACTAACTATGCTCTCATCATCACCAGACTCATACACTTCTCCTTCATGAAAAGTTAAGAGGACAATACAATTATACATGTCTCCAATTAAAGCATTTCTAGGGACTTGATGTGAGAGGATATTGTCATTATATGGGCCCTAGCTCCTCCCAAAAATATTTTTGTGGACTTGCTATGAGAGGACACTATCATAATACACACCCTCGCTCATCACAAATGCATTTTGGGGAACTTTATGTGAAAAGAAATGATCATGATATGGTTCTAAAATTCTCATAAATACATTTTCATGGGCTTTTTGTGAGATGACGTTGTCATGATATGGGCATGGCTCCTCATAAGTGCATTTTAGGGAACTTCTAATGAGAGGACACTCTCATGATGTGAGTTTAAACTCATCCCTGGTGCTATTTGCTGACTTGTTGTGAGATAGAACTTCCTTGTCTGACATTTAAGGACCCTCTTCCCCACGTCCCCTTGACATTCTACTCATTTGTGATTAGATTTCTCTCACTTACATTTTAAGACACTCTCATGATGATGGTGTAAACACATCCCTTATGTTGTTTTAGTGACCTTTCATGAAAGGGAATATCCCTATGTGACGTGGAAGGTTCCTCCTCCGTAGGTCACCTTGGCATACCAATCCTCTAATTTTCAATTTCTCTAACTTTTTATGCGAGGGAACAAACATGATGAGATCCATTCATAAAGAGATATTGGCATGAAAATCTTCCCCAAACTCAGACACGTCACTTCTATGATTATTCTAGGGCTAAAGGGACTTTGTCTTGTGAGGCAAATTGCTCCATGGTAGTAGCTTGCATAGACCACCCACCTCTAAAAGCAACTGCTACAAACTGGTAGTGGCTTCCGCAAGCACCCAACCAACTTCAATTGTCATCATACTCATACACTTATTCTTCATGATCATTCTAAGATGATGATACATATATACATGTCTCTGATCAAATCATTTTGCAGACTTGTTGTGAGAAGACACTATCATGATATGGGCCCATATTCCTTTCACTTGCCAGGGGAGGACATTCTCATGATATGGGTCATGGTTCCTTACAAATGCAATTTTAGGTACTTTCTGTGAGAGGACACAATCATGATATGAGCCAGAGCACCTCACAAATACATTTATAAGCATTTCATGTGAGAGGATAGTTTGATGATGATTCATGGCTCCTACAAATGCATTTCAAGGAAGTTTCTATGAGAGAAGTCATGATTCCTCCAAAGTGAGCAGTCATGATGCCTCCAAAGGACCCCCTGCTTGAACGCTCTGTGTGAGGTGAGCACTCTTTGAGGATAGGGATTTTACTTATTACAGTTCCTATTGATGTTTGGATTTTTGACGGTGGTAGGATCTTGTGGTGGAGTTTTCTCCTAATTCTATTCCAAGTTTACTTCAGCATCCATTTTCTTCCAATACACTCATGACATCTATTTTATTGTTTTGACTTTAGTATCTATTTTGTTACAGTTCATGTGTTGATTTTCCTTCATTCAAATCACAGAACGTTTTGCATAACTACATATGCATTCTTGAAATAACTGACAACACCGTCAATTTTCATTTTCACTCTCCTTTTTCTGTAATTTTGTGGTGTAACACGCTTTCTTTCTCTGCCAAATCGATATCTTTTATATTCTTGGAAACATTGTTTGATAAACTAATTAATCCATATTTTTGACAAAGTAGGAAGAGGAACTTGTCTCGATTAGGTGCCCAGAGCATGATGTTTCTAAATTTAAATATGATAGCTTCCTGCTGACTATGATATAAAGTTTTATTTTTGGTTTTTAGTTATATGTAGATGTACATCAATGTTATGTGAAGAATACAAATGTTATGACTTGCTTTGGGGATGGAGGATATGCTTCCTCCATAAAATAGAACTCTTACAACTAGCAATTGAAAAAGTTTATAGATTGTTTTAATTTGCTAGCAAAGAGTGCGCATAAACCCTTTCAACATTTCCTTTGAAAGGTTGTAATACAAATCAAAATTACTTAGTACAAGGTATATTTTTGTTTCTTCATTAAATTTATCCATTTTCTTACAAATCTACAAATCAATATCCTTCTTTGTTGCTATGCATATTTTTACTCTATTTTTGGTCTTTAGCTATGGTGGTCTCAAGGTGAATGGATGACTCATGAATTGTAAACAACCTATCAATAGATACATTTTCCTTTAGTTTATGTATTTTTGTGTGTTGTCCTCACATCCACCAATGTAGATCTAATAAGAAATGCTTCCGCAGTCATAGTCAGGCCAGAATACAAAGATAAGTCAAAGCATATAAGCTACTAGGATGTTGCCGACGATAATGTCATTGAAATTCCCGTAGACCTACTAGGTTGTTACCTACTATTTTCATATCATACATATATTGGGACCACGTGGCTCTAGCCATATATGACTACCACTTCCCTGATTGTGCTCCATTGTTCTTGAGGATCTTGATCATCACATCCTAGATAGGCATAAGCAGGAACCCCACCATGTGATTTCCACCAAGTGAGGAAACCCATCGACCAGGTTCAGGCTGAGCTGCATCTTTGATCTGGAATGTGATATTTGTCTATAAATTCAAAAAAAACATTTGACAACATTACATTGATTTGAAGACCGTATATCGTGTCTTCTTCATCTCACATACTATTAAGCCCGTACATTGTTGGCCCATCCATAAAGCTTGTTACGATCTTGCGAAACATCTGTCATTCTCTCCTTAGTTCAGGTTTATCAGTGCAATGATGGATGAGTATTTTCTATCCATAAATAAAGACGCACAACAATACTGGTTAGTTGAGTGTTAAAATTCATGACAAATTTGACGTGGTTATCCGAGACAATTTTGTAGATGATCCCTGGGTCAAGCACCTTGGTGGGATCTATTTGGATAGCTAAGTGACAAGGTCTAGTGGATTTTCGACTGGGATGTCCAAGATGGGTTTGTTGTGTAACGTTGCTGGCATTGCATTGGGGATCATCACAAAACCGATCACAGTTCATGGGACCACCTAGGTGAGTGACCTTGAGGAGTTCTGCTATCATGGAGGGGTGTAGGTAGGAAGGCCATGGACGTTCCATTGAGGACATTAAGGTCGATTGAAAGAGGGTGATCTTGAAATGTTGAAGTATTCTAGAAAACTTGAAGTCATGAATAAGGTTAGGTCTTAATTTATTTTCTTTTGAACATAAAATTTATATTTTGGTTCTCCAAAGACACTTTTACTTTTGTTCTCCATAGTTTATTATAATTTCATTATGATTCATTACAGTGTCTCTCATTTAAATATTATTCTGTAATTTATCTAAGAACTTTGTTAATCAACTCTTTGCTAATTTCTCTTTATAAAAGAAAAAATCACAATATGAAGTTTATGTTGTACAACTATTCTCCTATTGTTATTTTCTAACTAGAATTCACTTTAATACATTTTGCATACAACTATCTTGAAATTTATACCCTCAAACGTAGATAAGGTGCCAATGGAACTTCACACCCCTTAAAATCAGTGTTGTAGACAAAATCTACAACATTGTCATTCATGTAGAACACTAGAAACAACATCCTCAAAAGATTATAACTGATAAGTACTTGTTGGAATATGACATCTTGTATGCTCATCCTTGAACCTAATGGGTGTAATCAACAAGGAAACAAACACCTAATGAATTGAACTCACTCATTACATCATGCATGGGGCTTAATATTGTATTTTAGAATTGTGGTACAAAACACTTATTGTTCTTTGATCCCTATTTGTAACATGTTTGAGGCATGGTTTATGTCAATGTCATTGTAAATATGTTGTTTTCAAATAAACAAATTCTACCTTTACACATTAATGCTTCTTTAATCGGATTTCAATTATATATATATATATATATATATATATATATATATATATATATATATATATATCCATCCATCCATCCATACATACATATATACATACATACATGCATACATACATACATACATACATACATACATACATACATACATACATACATACATACATACATACATACATACGTACGTACGTACATACATATAAAGGATTATGCACTCATGGCCACACATTGGCAGTATAAAAGGATAACGACTCACATATAAAATTCTTGTAGTGTGATAGATGTACTTGTCATTTACCTCAATATGATAGTAAAAAAATTTCATACATATTGTAAGTGGTCGGATGCCATCTTATATCAAAGAGGTGATGACACCAATATATGGTCATAATTTTAATCTTTTATTTTTTTTAATATGATTTAACATCAATATTTAATGGCATACACTGTCATCTTTTATATGAAAGGTATTGTTTATAAAAGTAATCTTCTTATTTCATATGTGAGTAAAAGATGTACAAGGAACTGAAAGAAACTATATAAAGAAATACAAAGAGTATATATTTGACTTAAAAGGGGACTAGTTGTTCATAATCTTAGTTTTTCTGCCCCTAAAGTGCCTATATTTCCTCTCTAATCAGAGTCTATGGATGAACATAAGTCTTTCAAGGTGTGCTTCCTTCCCCTTGAATTCAACAGAGTCACGAGCATCACCAGGATTAAAGGGGATCAATTTCTCCTTCCAAGTAGGCTTCCATATCTCCTGAGCAAAACCTTTTCAAAAAAATAGGTGTTTAGCATTCTCACACTCCTTTTCACAGAAGAAACATCGATACACAATGGAAAACCATGTTCTCTGAAGAATATCCTAGGTTGCAAGTTTATTATTATGAAAATTTCTCCAGTCTATAAGAACCACATTTTGTGTAATGTTATTCTTCCAAAGCCATCTTGCCCATTTCAGATCAGGTTGATGCTCCCCAATAATATCCCAACCATATTTGAGCTTTATCATTCTTTTTCCCTTCAAGATCATATAATCTACATTACAAAAATTAACAGAGATACTATTAGCAAACTTACTGAATTCTTTCAAACTTCGCTTCTCCAGAATCACCCATTTCTTATCAGAAATGAACCTATGTAGAAAGAAATTTTGACCACCTCCCAGCTTAATGATATTTCCTTCCTAATACATTTAAACAATAGTTGTCCTCCAGAGATCTAGGGATCTTTCCATGAGAAAGTATCACTCCCATTCCCGATATTGATAGAGATATAATGTTTAAGCTCTCCTATGATTATGATAACCTACCACCACGACTTGGAGCCATTGTTTGCTCTATCAGAGTTATAAGTCTAGAAAGGATCTTATAAGTTTTTTCATTAATCCATTCAACCCAAAGATTGTCCTTCTTTGATGCCACATTCCAAGCATTACAAATGATGCATTTTTTTATTCACCTTCCTCACACCTAAACCACTTCCTTCTTAGGTTTAAAGATATGATCCAACTTGACATAGTGAATATTCTTATCAAATCAAGGTCTACCCCAGATAAACTATCTACATATCATATCTAGTGCCTTAACAAATGAGCTAAGCAAAGGGAAAATAGACAACTAGAAATTATTGGTGGCAAGAAAGGTCAAGCATGCCAGTTATATTATCCCACAAAAGGATGTATTATTCATTTTTCATTCTTCCATATTACCTTTAATCTTATTCATAGAGGGTTAACAAAAATACCTCTTCAACTACCACATAACAGAGGCAACCCCAACTATCTCATAGGAAAGATATCATTTTCAATATTTGAATGTAGACAATGCTCTTCTCATCTTTATTCTTACTTAAGAACACATTTCTTTTAGTAGAATTGATGTTTAGACCAGAAATAGTCCCAAAATCATCAATAGTATTATACATATTTTGAGCATTTTCATCATCAGCCTTATAGAAAATCAACACATTGTCTACAAAAAGTAGACAGGAAATATGCATCTTCCTATTAGTGATCAAATCAATAGATTTGTTTCTATCAGCCTTTTCAATCATAGAACTATACCCCTCCATAGAAAACACCAATAAGGTTAGTGCCAATCGATCTCCTTACTTCATCTCATTAGATGGAAAAATGGAATCGTCACTTTTTCCATTCACTAGAAAATGGAAGATAGAAGTATACATAATAGTTTGAAACAATTGAATATAGCATAGGAGAAAATTCAGCTTCTTCATAACTAAGAAAAGAAACTCCCAGTTGATAGAGTCATAGGTTTTGAATAGATCA
Source organism: Alisma plantago-aquatica (assembly GCA_963693085.1). Taxonomy (NCBI): domain Eukaryota; kingdom Viridiplantae; phylum Streptophyta; class Magnoliopsida; order Alismatales; family Alismataceae; genus Alisma; species Alisma plantago-aquatica. Next base: position 121,863,756 of record OY856409.1, read on the forward strand.
TATTTTATGCACATACTAGCATCTCCCTGATCCTTATTGAAGCCACTTATCACTTTATTAGTCAATAGAAGAGCATCAATGATTCTTCTTCCACCCACAAAGGAACTCTGATTTGTCTAATGATGGAAAACTAGACACCTTTGATTTGTTGGTAAGAATCTTAGCAATAATTTTATAAGGAAATTTACACACAACTGTAGGTATTAAGTCTTTCACATTTTTAACACATTTATATTAGGCTTCAGTAACAACCTTCAACATTTTATTGCTCCTAAAACGGTTTTGTACTTCTTCCAATACATCTTACCCAATAGCACTCCAAGCATCTCTACAAAAACACCCATTCATCCCATCAGGACCAAGGGATTTCTCCCCATCATCATGTTTAATTACCCCTTAAATATATTCCTTAGAAACTAGACATCACATGTTCTTGAAGTCATTTTCATTTATCTATTCCACTTCCCAATCATCATCAAACATCATCTCTCTCCTATTATTACGATTATTAAAGAGATTGTTGTGAAAATTATGCACATGATCCTAATCGTAACTTCATCATAGCACATAACCATGTTAATATCAGTGAACCTTATGCTATTTTCGGAAGCTATACACTTAATGATATTATAGAAAAACTTGGTTTTCTTATCCACCAACATGAGCCAATTTACCCCTAAAATCTATTTTGCAAAATTATATTCATCGGAAGTAGCCTTGAAAACATTAAATCTCTTCTCAGAAGCAACCTTTTTCAATTCCTCATCATACAGGTTGTTATGAACACAATTTAAAGCTTCTATAGAATCAAATTCCAAAGCCTTTGTGTAATCATGAATGTTACCAAACACCTCTTTGTTCACATGATAAGCTTCTTCCTCACAATTTTTAGTTTTGAATGAACCCTACACATAGCATTCCATTAAACTTTAATGTCCTAAGTTTCTCTAAAAACATTTAACAACTTAGGATGACTGTTCCAGCCATTAATAAACTTAATATATCCTTTATTCTTAGCTTTATTTTTATCAAAGCATATGATAATGTTCCTACGATCTTGTAAAATAGTTTGCTTGATTTCCCCCCATACCTCCTTGAACTCATCACAAAATTCTAGTTTATAGAGCCTCTTGTCTATCTTTAAGATAACAAACTTAGAACCTTCTTGCCTATTATCCTGGTTGAACAAACATCCTTTCATCTCGATCTCCTGTAATCGAGTATTAAGAATGCACTATTAAAAAATTCCATGACCTCAGTAGAGTAAAAACCTCTCTCTATCCTCCTAAGAGTAAATATAATGGCATTCAAGTCCCACACCAAGATGCAAGGCCCAACACTAACCTTCATAAGCTCGTGAATCATATCCTAGATCTCTGCTCTTTTCTTCTCTTCATTATTCCCATAGATTTCACTAACGAAGAAGAATGATCCTCTATATTCAACAAAACAATGTACATGTTGATCTGATTGAGACAACATCTTCAAGTTCTAGAATATTATGATTCCAAATGATAATGATACAACCAAGATACTACCAAGTGGGTGAGAACCATGATTAGAGCACCAAGATTTCCCTTCACATAATTTATTCATATCTTTAATAAACTTCTTATATCTAACTTTGGTTTCCAACAGAATGTTAATAGGAAAGTTCAAATTTCCAATATTCTCCCTCACCTTCATCTAATGTCTTGGTCTATTCAAACCACAAACATTCTAGCAGAAGATTCCTAGAGGCTCGACCATTTAAGAATAGACCAACTGGTTCCCCACTAGTAGAGGTCTATCCTGGAATATCATCATTATCTATTATCTCAAACATGTTCTAAAAAACTTCATTAATCTTCTTCTTAGATGTAGACACCCCTTTGACAATCTTCCTCTGTGGAGATATAATTCTTTTAGCCACAATCTAGAAACCATACTCATTCACCTGAAAATTTCTAGTCATTTAACTTTCATAAAAATGACTCCTATTAGTTGGGATTGTAGATCCTAGTGTAGACACTCCCAAGCTAGAATCAATTTCTCTCTGAATCATCGTGCCTCAGCCACTACCTATTTGAGTCTCAGATGTATCAGAATAACTCAAGACAATGTTAATCATAATCTAAGCCAACTTTTTAGATCCCACTTCCTGCCTCGATTCCTCCTACTTGCAAATATAAAATTTGTGACCAAAGCATTTGCACTTCCTGCACAAATCCATAATCTATTCATAGTGTGGACCGAAATAAAATCCTTATTAACCTTGTCACTCCTCATCGTGATAAATTTGGGAAATTTGGAGTCATTAGAGGCTACTACTTGAAACCCCATAATAATGCATTCTTCTCATAAAATTAGTAACATAATCCGTGCAAAGAGGTTCTTTGAGGAAACTTCCAATTATCCCTAGCTTTTCATCATCCCAAAACTCAAAAGAAAGATTAGGGAACTAGATCCACACAGGATCTCTCATCAACTTCTACTTCTTCAAAGGCTCATCTATCACCATATCTTCAGTAACAATGGCTTCCCTCCCACATACCATGGCCTTCCTTCCACAAGTTCTTCATATTGTATTCCTATTTGAATTTAACAAGAAAATAACTCTTATTTCTCAGGATTATCTCAAACGTATATCTAGGTTTCCACGAGAACTCTAAATTCTTCACTAGAGTAGGCCAATGCAGTTTCATACCACAATTTAACCCACTATGATGTTGTTCCTGGATAATGATATTTCTAAAATGGAATAAAAAACCAGTTGATCTAATCACTACTTACACAATGGTTAAAAAATATGCATTCAGAGTAGAGAAAGATCTTTAATAGTTTTATTGTGGTTTAATAATGAAGAAGAAGCAATAAACAAGGAAGCACCGAAATCACACAACCAACAAAAAATACAATACATTACAAAATATCAAATATTTAATGTTAAATCTTTTTTAAAGGCATAAATAGTCCTCTAAATAATATGAAATCAGTTGATTAGTCACCCACATCAGTCTTTTTCTTCTTGCATTATGTTCTCCGCTCTAAGAACATAATAAGAATGGACTATGACAAAAAAAATAGAAGAAAGATATGAAATTGGTTACTAGCTAGCAAGTAGAGAATCTAATCAATCAAGTTTGAAACTCATATGATTGAATGGTTTCATAGAGGTATGACACTTAGTAGCATTTTAGGAGTAGTTTATTTCATATCTAACTAAGTATAAAGTATATAAACTTAATTGGATGGTAGTTGTTTTACCATGAATCTCTTTTCACCTGATATGGAGATGGATCCACAGGAGGATGACGCAAACGTGGATGAAAGAAATAACTTCCCTCATGATTAGTGAATAAGAATTGAGTCATATAAAAGGTAATAATGTAAAAATAAAAATAAAGTTGTTTAAATTTTCCATCATTTATTTTTAACCTTAGGATGAAAAATCATCTGAACTCACTCTAAGTAGAATAAATGATATTTGTGAATTAAATATTAGTTTGGTAAACTTTCAACTTATGATCAGAGAAGGAATGATGCACCCTGGTGACATGATTAACCTAATTCATACCATTTTGATTCCAATTTACAAGTCATATTGCCCCAAAATCTCAATTTTATCTACATAATATACCTGTAATCACATGTTTAGCATATATTTTTTGTCATGTAGATTAATTGAATGTGCTTTTATGTATACAAGGCATGGGCTGTTTGGAACCCATGTCACCATCATAATCTACTTGCAAGCCCTAATATCTCCAAATCAGTCTTCTTTTAGTTGGACACAACCTTTTTTCCCAAAGCATGATGTGTCCCTGTCACAGGTTAACAATCTAACCCCAATCCACACTTTAGACCCAAAAGGGAATGGTGTACAAAGGGGTTAAAATTGCCCATACCTGAGTCGATCAAACACATAAGCATATACATGCACCAAATAACAAAGCTTCCTTAAATAACCAAGTGTTAATTACATAGGGGCCCAAAGGCATAGGAGTACTATAGAAGAAAAACTTAATACATGAGAGAGCTACTTGCAGAAGACAAGAACTTAAACTAGAAGTCCCATTTAACTTTAGCTATGTGTCTATAACTATACCTCTTTTCAAATCTTAGCAATAAAATAAAACTAAACTTGGCAGTAGTAGACAATTATAACAAAAGTTGAGTACTTAAACAAAGTTTGTTAACAAAAAGAGAATAGATATCTTTTAGGCAGATTTTCCATCATATTATCCATGCATTTACCATCAAAGGGAATAATGCATCATCTTGGCCACTAAAATCTCAAGATGGAAGGCTTTATGATCTACTACCAAAGAGTTTGAGATCATTATTCATGCGATCTTCTACCAAAGAGAATGATCACTTTCCATCATTATGCTACCAAAGAGAATTAGTGCTTTCGATGATGGACCAAATATATTATGTTTGCATGTGTTCAAGACTATATATATATAGAAATTCAAGCAAGTATCATACAAGGATATTTCTTTCATTCAATACCATATTCCAAGTGTGATGTACATATAAATCATGCATACCATCTAATAGGACAAGAAAGAGGTAATGGCATACCTTCTACTCATAAGTGGGGAGCCTAGAGATGCTCCTCACTGGTACCTTTGTATTCCTAAAATTATAAGAGATTTAGTACTAATTAGATATATTTCCAAAATCACCATTTAGTTCTGAAAGAGTATAAAAGGCTCTTTTCTTAGTTAGAATCATGAGTGTTGAGTATGAGTCATGAAGTACGAATTTGAGTCCATAATTGATAGTATCATGTTAGAGTAGGACTTGTAGAACGATTTAGTGGTCTTTAGATCATGATGGATAATTATAACAATTTATGGCAAGCCAAATAGGGAAAAAGAGTAATAATTCATTTTTGCTAATACCTGAGTCACATAAAATGGAATTGATTGTCCTATAATTATCTAGGAAAAAAATAAGACAATCTTAGAAATTTGGTGACTTAATCAGGCTCGAGTATTTGTAGAATATTTAAACAAGGTAGGATGGTATTTGAGTATAAGCATCAATGTAAGTCATCTTTAGGGTTAACTGATGGCATAGTCGTGTTCCTCATATTTTTCTGATAAAAAAAGGAGTACCTATTTGTATTTTTCCAATATTCCTATGATTGATTATGATTTTCCTAAGATCAGGGTATTTACTAGCGATTATTAAAAACTGATGATCAACAAAAGAAAAGGGGAAAAGATGGGCTGTTAGATGCTTAGATCCAATGGTCAGAATAAAAATGCATGGTTGCAAATAAAAGAAAAGGTTGGCTAAGGTGGTCTAGTCTTACTGGTCCACACGGATCCAAGTCAGCTAGGTGGGTTCTCTTCTCATCCTCCTTCGACACTTGCTTGTTCTGCCACCTACTCCAGTGAGCTCAGGAGGTTAGCAGAGGGCCGCTCCTGCATTTCTGAAGTCAGTACCACCTACACGAGGTTCATCCAGGTCAGGGTGGCAAGATCTCAGGTTGTGTCTCCCTCTGGAGCGGTGTGCCGCCGAGAGGATTAGAGCAAGTCACCGCTCATAGAGAAGAAGGAGGGGTGAGCAAGGTACATACGAGTTTGGGGCTTCCTATGGTGCCACTAAGGTATCTGGAAGCACTTTGAGGCTGGAGGTAGTGTTGAACTGAAGTGGTGAGGTGGTGGTTGCCTAAACAACAACTCAAATGAGGCGGAGGTGATCAGACATAGTTCTGTTGAGGGTTGAGCTATTGAGCCTCACTCTGGACAAATTGAGAGGTCGGATGAAGCAAAGGATTCCTGATGATGCTTGTGGGGTGTTTAAATAGATGGGAGGATTACCGGCCTAAATTGTGCATCTAAAAAGGGAGCGGATTTGAAGTAGTCAGACTTTTAAATTTATAACTCAAAACCTTCTAGGCCCCCACAACTTTATTACGGGGTCGAAGTAGATATACGGGGTTGAACACATGGACAAGGGTGGTAGTGTTGAGAATGCAGAATCGACACGTTACACTCTGGTATGGGTAAGGAGATGATAAAGTTTCCCAAGGGAACAACAGGCTAAGATCGATAAAATAAAAGAAAACTATCTCCAACTAGAGCTAGGAGGGAAATTAAGGTTTTAAAGGTTTATCAGTTTTTAGGGTTTTCGCGCAACGAAAATAGAGAGGTTAATACTATTGCTTTTAGTAAGGAACAAAGGAGAAAGCTTAGGTAAAACAAGCGGCAGCAGAAACATCCTGTACCCCTTTTCTCGAAGCGGGTACCTCTAACTAAGCATCAACACCTCTCTCGAGGTTGCTGGTCTTAAGTTAGAGTGGAAAGGTTACTAAAGCAACTCCGATCCTGGGCACTCTCGTACTCCCGTATTAGACCAAACACTAGAGCCACACCAACTCTCTCGAGGCTGCTGTAACAAGAAAACATGATTCGGTAGCTAGTCAAATGTGATCCAAGCGTACAAGCTAGAGTTTGGATGTTAAACAAAACAATCATCCAACAAAAGGGACCAAACATAAAGTAGCAGATAATTAAAACTCTTCTAATTCCATTAGCATAAAAGGGTCTGGTTACATTGCATAAGTAAAGAAAGTAAATGACTGAAATAAGTAAAGATAAATATCGCTTTCTTGATTTAGAAGGGTGATAGGTAGTAACCGATCCTCAAGATCCCTCTAGCCCGATACCAGGCGGGAGCCTTGCCAGATAGGCCCATGTCGGGCGGTACACCCTCTCGGGCGACATGCTCATGATGGGCGGACGTATCGTGCGAGGCGCTCATGCCCAATACGATTTTGTCGGGTGGCACTCTCTCGGGCGACACGCCGTGACTGGTGATGCGTATCGGGCTTGGTATCGTGTCGGGCTAGAGTTTTTCTTAGAGTATCGAGTACTCATATCGGGTGTCCTTGTTGGCCGATATCGGTCTGCAGCGGTGCCCGGGGCCGATCCTAAGTGAACCATTCCCTCCCTCTCGAGTTGGGGAAGTGCTCACCTAGTATCCCCCGATACACCTCTGAGGCACGACACGCTAGCTCCAGATGCTTTCCCAAGTTGGCTTTCGAGAGATTCTGACATGTCCCATCGGAGTCCTGTAGCTGCTATTTATAGGCAGCAGTTGGGAGATGTTGTGGTCCTCCGGGCGCCACGTGTCCTCCTTCAGCTCCACCACTGCGGATTCAGGGATGCCCGATATGCGTGTTGCCCGACACAAGGATGTCGGGCTGTAAGTGTGTCGGTCATCGTAACGAGTGGCGCCTGCCGGTGGGTGGCTTGTATTGCGCGACATGTTTCAGTTGTCGTGGCGAGTTCGGCTCCCTGTCGGGTAAATGGCGTATCACTCATCTGTTGCTTCTCATGCGGCATCCCTGTGTCGCGCGATAGTGTATCGTGTTGCCCTGTGTCGGGCAGCGATCGTGTCGGCCGGCTGGTAAAAAGGCCGATGCAGGTGGAACACGTTCGTGGGCCAGGATGGGCCTTTTTGCTGATAAATGAATTGAAAAATGAGGAAAACTCTGCAAAAGATGATAAAATTGAGTTAAGAGCGTAGCGTGGCCTGTTTATTCAAAAACATGACAAAAGGAGAGGAAATCAGTTAAAAAGGATAGAATTGACAACGAAATAAGAGCCAAAAACATCACAAAATTTGGTGTTATCAACTCCCCCAAACTTAGCATTTTGATTTTCCTCAATCAATCTTTAAACTTTGTTTGTGACGCTTCTTCTTGACCGGTATGGTTTTCGGACAAAGGGTTTGAGCGAGCATTGAGATGTCTTACAGTGAATACGGCCCGACCATGAACAATAGACTTTCCTTTTCCTGCCTTATTTAAGCAAAAAAATTTCTCCACAGCTTCGGCGACACTTCAGTGCATGATTTCGAAGTTAGCTTTCACACCAAACAACTTTTGGGGGACAACAAGTTGTGTGTTTGGGTAGGCTTAAGGGTTTTTGGGTTTTTCTTGTTTCCCATCAGTCCATCCAGGTACGGGTCCGTTAGCGGGTGAGTGGTCCCTGTAGTCCAAGCCAGTTGGCTTTAGAGCAGTGATTTCACATCCTACGTACCACTGCCCCGGATCTACCATGCCTAAAGATGGGTACTTTTGGAAAACAAGTGTGTATATATATATTTTTTTCTTTTCTTTCTTTTCATTTGGCACAACTCTCATGCTTTTATTCACTCTCATAAGGCTATTTTATCTTTTTGGGATTTTTTTGTGTAAGGTAAAACAAGAAGAATTTTTTTTTTGTTGTTTGGGCAGCTTTTTCCTTCTGCATACACCACTCTTAGCTGTTGCGAGATTATTTTTCAAATTCTTTTTTGGCATGGAAAGTCGTAGTCTTTTGTTGTTTGGGGCTGCATTATAAGAAAGACATAACAAAACCTGCATCTCCTTAGACACATAGAAAACCAACTGGCAAGAAGTCGTATCAGGTTTTTACTATATAGCGTCTTTGTACATATATGTGGAGACAAAATAAGCAATTTTTTTCAAATTTTTTTAGCAAAATTTTTGTATGAGGCATGTATATGTATATGTACACATGTTGAAGAAAAAGAACAAGAAGAACAAAAAGGGTGAAGTTTGAAGAAAATTTTTATACCTCCCTCACTGATACATACTATCCCCCCCAAACTTACTCCACACTCTGTCCTAGAGTTGTGAAGTAGATAAGGTAGGGTAATGCTAACTCAATGAGGGTTTTAACTGGTGAGAGCGCTTTTTCCAGTTAGAAGCTCCCACACATATTCTCCTCATTTGTTGTGGTAGTCGATGTGGTGGAGTTGGTCAGGCGTCTCTTTATTTGATATCAATTCCAGCACGAAGATGCCGCAGCTAGTTTGCCAACAACACAGAGTGCTGGGTGGATGGCTACCAAAGAAATTTTGTACCAAAAGGGAAATGTGGGTTTAGAATTGCAAGATTCAATGAGATCAGTCATGCGCTTTTGCTGAGGAATAAGTTCCAAAACTATTAGGCATTCCCTTAAACCAGGTAAACTTTTTAGATACTTCCATTGTGAACATGAACAAAAGGACTGATCATCAATCTTAGTTTCTTTAAACTTTCATTATCTATTGAATTAGTCAGAGAAGTCCACTTATCTCTTCCAATACTTTTTCTTGATTTGGTAGCCCCCAAGATAGGAAAATTTCTAGAAAATCCAGGAGTAAAATTTGGCTCTTTGACTGTTATATTTTCAGCAAATTTTGGTCTCACCAAGGAAAGTGTGTTGTAAAGTTCACCGAAATTATTTTAGAAGGGAGTGCCAGACGGAATTATGTGCCTTTCTGCTTTTACCTTTTTTAGTACCTTCCATATTTTGCTTGTCTCATTCCTAGGAGTGTGACCTTCATCTAAAATGAATAATCTTGGTTTCTCAATCAGAAACTTGCTAAATTGTGCATCCTCTGGACATTTTTTCAAATCTCGGGTAACCAGTCTCTTAAATAACCCGTAGCTCATTCCGAGAACACCATTTCCTTTGATCCATTCACATAACGTCATAAGGCACATCTGCCACACACCTTTGGACCTTGAACTGGCCATAGGAAGAGTGCTAGTAGCATTGTCATCTTTATTTAAAATGAAGAATGGAATCTCAACTTTCCATTTGACAAACTCTTTCTCTCACATAGTTAGCATACCATGGGGAGCAAGAATCATTGGCCTGCAATTTGGGTATGCTGCCATATAACTCTTGAGGAACATTATTGAAAAATGAGTTTTCCCAGTTATAGGAGCATGAGAAATCACACAGCCTCGTATAGCATCAGTATTGGGGAAGTTCTTAAGCTTATCAAGAGAGATATCGCCAGCTAAGTTTCTCCAGATAAACTTAAAGCCATCTTGTTGGTGAGGATACATGGTCTCTCTGGCTCTTGGAACAAGATCCCAGACTGTCCCTATAGAGAGATGAGTTAAATCAGTAAGCCCATGGCCTGAATCTTGAGAGTAGAGTTGATCTAACTTTGAGCTGTCCTTTCTGTCACACAATAGCATTTTGCTATATATGCTGGAGTTGATGGAAAAATTCGGCAGTATATTCCTCATTTCTAGCAATACAGCAGAGCAGAATTTACATACTATTTTGAACTTGTCATCAAGGATATATGAATGCTTCTCTTGAGTACAATGAATAGAATATTTTTTTTCAAATTGCTTTTCTTCATCCTTTTCACTATCGTATGAACAAATATCAATGGAACTCAAGGATAAGTTATATTCATCCCATAATTTATCCATTTCCTTATCATACGCTGTCTTCTGCGGTGGTTTAGGACCATCTCCAAAAGAGAAAATTAGTGGAAGTCTTTCTCCATTGGCTTCTGGATTAAATGTGGGTATTTTGGGTTCATCAGTCATGAAGCCACCTTCTTCATGGGGGGCATCTTCCTTGGATATAGTATCCACAAGTGTTTTTAAGAGCTCTCTATCTACCATAGGTCGGTTTCTTGTTCGTGTTCTAGCCCTCCTAGGTCAGTCATCATCGTCATAATCTGCACGAGCCTTGTGTTTCCTTCTTGAGAGCTTTGCACTTGTTCCGGCTGCATCCTCTGAGAAAACAATGGAGCCGCTACTTCTTCCGTCCTTGCTCTCTTCTCAGCGGTTGATGGCCCAGCTGCCTCGGGATTCAGGCATTTCTGCCCGACCGTTGTTGCTTCAGCTGCGGCCTCAGTGTCGATTCTTCTGCTGTGTTCGTCAACTCGAACAACGGTTTGCTTTGTTCGGGCCATCTCTGTTATCATTAAACAAGTTCATTTATCATTTAAATGTTCTGATATTAGGTAGGCAAAACTAAAAATTGATACCGGCATTTAAGAGAAAACTGATTGCACGATAAAAATTCAGCTCGATACAAAAGCTACCTGACACCATCGTATCGGGCTTCAACACTGGGCGATATGATGTTTGCCCGATACGCTTGTGTCGGGCGATACAAATCTTTCAAAAAAATCACCGTAGGCTCATGCCCGATATGAGATACTGTGTCGTCCGTCGAAAGAAGATCTAGGCGATACAAAACTTCGACGATACGGAGAAAAGTTGTGCGCCATACCCTTGTCCCATATGTTGTGTCGGGCGATACGGTCACGTGAAACAAAGTTCCCAATATGGTTTTCCCCGATAGAAAAAATGTGTCGACCGACAACAAGAATAAGCAAGGTGACACGGTAATTGCCCAATATGGGATATTGGGCAAGCGCCCGTTAAAGACGTGTCACGCGACACATTTGTCAGGCGATACGAGGAAATCAAATAAAGTCGTCAGCCCGATACGATGTGCGTGATATGGGGGTTGTGTCGGGCAAGCAAGGATGATAGGGCTGTCGGGCTATACCTTTGATTTCTTAAGTTTTCTGCGCGACACGAGAGCAGAAGCCAAGCTGTGCGACACGAGAGTAGTGAGAAAGTTACAGTGCAATACAAGAGTAGGTGAAAAGTAAAAGTAGTAGTCCGACACAGTTAATCCTTTGTACTATATATAGCAATCCCAGCCGGGGGTAAAATGGGTAAATCTGGGACGTGTGTCGGCCGTTGAGACAAATCATTCCTGAGACGAGCAGTCCCATCCGTCTAATAAAGGTTAATTACTCCTGCTGCCCGACATGGGTGCTCGTCACTCGGGTGTGTCGTCCGTCACGGCTCATGGCTAGATGCGATGTCCGACATACCATCACCCTGTACGAGCGCGTTCTGCGCACTGGCTGATTCTTTTCCCGATACGATCGGGAAAAAGGGGATACTTGCCCGATACAAAGTCTTCAGAACAAAATTCTACATGAAAAACCCAAAAACCAAGCGAAGGAAAAAGCGATTGATGGGTAAAACATCATTGGCCTAAGGTTAAGTTCCCAGACTCAGATAGTATTACTCACCAATGCTCATAAAACAGAGTGGTGGCCCATAAAATAGAAGAGTCATCACACGTGACGCATGCACTGGCTCGGGCCTTATTACAGTCCAAGTGTTCATAGTGTTTTTCTTGCAAGAAAGTAAATACTATCCTATCCTAAGAAAAGTAAAAGCTCAGGCTGCCTCCCGAGGAGCGCTGTAGTTTGCGTCACCAGCTCGACTGCTCCAGGTCCTTCACTTTTTTCCTTCAGTAGTATCCATATCTTGCAAATTGATCTCTGTCCTTCTAACGAAAGCTTCGTCTTCATAGAACCTTTTCACCCTATGCCCGTTTACTTGAAAAACCTTGGATGGATCATCTTTGTCATATAGCTCCATCATTCTGGACGGGTATATCTTTGATATGGTGAAAGGTCCGGACCACCTTGTTTGTAACTTACCTGGAAAAAGACGAATGGAAGATTTAAATAATAAAACTTTGTCACCTTCACTTACATCCTTCCTCCTCAGGTGGGCATCATGCCACACCTTCGTCCTCTGTTTATAGATCTTTGCATTCTCATAGGCATGCAATCTCAATTCTTCAAGTTCTTGCAACTGTAGATATCTCTTCTCTCCCGCCTTCTCTAGATCCATATTCAAGAATTTAATTGCCCAAAGGGCCTTATGTTCCAGCTCAAGGGGTAGATGACATGACTTCCCATAGATCAACTTGTAAGGAGTGGTTCCAATGGGCGCTTTATAGGCAGTTCTGTAGGCCCAAAGTGCATCGTCTAACTTCACTGACCAATCTTTCGTCATGCGGTTGACAGTCTTCTCTAGAATCTGCTTGATTTGTCTATTCGAAACCTCTACCAGCCCGAAAGTTTGTGGGTGGTAGGGCGTAGCGACCATGTGTTTAACTCCATACTTTCGTAGGAGCACTTCAAACTATCTTTCTCCGAAATGCGATCCACCATCGCTTATTACAGTACGTGGTACTCTGAAATGAGGGAAAATAGTCTTTTCGAACAACTTGATCACTGACTTAGAGTCGTACGCTTTAGTTGCAACAACTTCTACCCATTTGGATACATAATCCACTGCCACTAGAATGTACTGATATCCCTTTGATGGGGGAAACAGTCCCATGTCGTCGATTCCCCATACATCAAAGATTTCCACTTCGACCCAATTGGCCATAGGCATCTCATTTCTTCGTCCAATGTTCCCCGTCGATTGGAACTCTTTACAAACTTTTACATACTTTGCAGCATCTTTGAACAAAGAGGGCCAGTAAAACCCTGATTGCAGTACTTTGGCGGCGGTCCTTTCGCTACCCAGATGTCCTCCATAAGGGGAGGAGTGACACTCTTTCAAAATGTTTGGGATCTCTTCTTCGGGAATACATCTTCGGTACAGGTTATACGCACATCTTCTAAAAAGGAGAGGATCGTCCCAGTAGTAATTCTTTACATTTGCGAAGAGCTTCTTCTTTTAGTTATAGGTTATGTCAAGGGGAAGTTATCCGCAGGTGAGATAATTACAAATATCTGCAAACCAAGGTAAACTCTCTTCCTTGGTTTCAATCATCATCAAAGCTTCGTCAACATAATTGTCATTAATATGTGGTTCCTTCTACCCTTCCACAATGATCCTTGATAAGTGGTCGGCGACCACATTCTCTGCACCCTTCTTATCGACTATCTCATGGTCGAACTCTTGTAGTAACAAGGCCCACCTCAACAACCTGGGTTTTGTGTCTTTCTTCTGCATGAGGTATCTTATAGCCCCATGATCTGTGTAGACTTTAACCTTTGCTCCAATAAGGTAAGATATGAACTTATCGAAAGAGAAGACTATCGCGAGCATCTCTTTTTCTGTAGTGGTATAATTTACCTGAGCTTCATCCAAGGTACGACTAGCGTAGCAGATTACATGGTGCTTTTTGTCCTTATTCTGCCCCAGGACCGCTCCTACTACATAGTCGCTAGTGTCACACATAAGCTCAAAAGGTAACTCCCAGTCTGGATCTTGGAGGATAGGTGGTGAGATAAGAGCATCCTTTAAAGCCTGAAAAGCAATTAGACAATCATCATAGAAATTAATTTCAACATCTTTTACTAAAAGGTTGGACAACAGTTTTGAAATCTTTGAGAAGTCTTTTATAAATCTTCGATAGTAGCCGGCGTGCCCGAGGAAGCTCCTTACTCCCATCACAGATTTTGGTGGAGGAAGCTTGGATATGGCTTCAACCTTGCTAACATATACCTCGATGCCACGCCTCGAAACTTTATATCCCAGTACAATGCCTTCTTGTACCATAAAATGACACTTCTCCCAGTTCAAAACCAAACTCTTTTCCTCACAGCGTTGCAAAACCAAAGAGAGGTTTTTTAGGCAGGTATCGAAGTCTTTTCCATAGACAGAAAAGTTGTCCATGAAAACTTCCATGATATCCTCCAGGAAATTCGAGAACATTGATATCATGCAGTGTTGAAACGTTGTGGGAGCATTGCACAGGCCGAAAGGCATCCTCCTGAAGGCGTAGGTGCCATAGAGACAGGTAAAAGTTGTTTTTTCTTGGTCATCTGGCAGGATGGGGACCTAATAAAATCTTGAAAAACCATCCAAGAAACAGAAATAGTCATGATGCACTAATCTTTCAAGAACTTGATCAATGAAAGGAAGCGGATAATGATCTTTTTTTAGTGGCTTGGTTTAGCTTCCGATAGTCAATACACTTTCTCCATCCTATGACGGTCCGAACCACCACTTCATCACCTTTATCTCCCTATACTACAATTATACCACCCTTCTTGGGTACTACGTGGATCGTGCTCACCCAATTACTGTCACTGATCAGGTAAATGATCCCAACATCCCTCAACTTGATTACTTCTTTCTTAACGACTTCTTTCAACATTTGATTCAATTTTCTTTGCGGTTGAGCCATAGGTTTGGCGGATTCCTCCAAATTGATGTGATGCATACACAATGCAGGGCTAAGGCCTTTGATATCCTCTATCGAGTATCCTATAGCCTTCCTGTGGAGTCTCAACTCCTCAAGAAGTTTGTCCAATTGATCTTTTGTAAGATGGGCATTGACGATGACATGATTCCTTTCCTATCGATCTAGGAATTCATATTTCAACCCTTCTGGTAACTGCTTTAACTCAGGCTTGGCCTTGGGTGACCTTTCTTCCGGTGCCTCCTCAAGAGAGGCAAACTTAACAGTCTCCACTACCTCATCCTTGTTGCTCAGGTCTTCATCAGACTGGTTAAGATAGTTGAGAAACTCTACAACTTCTAGATTTTCAGAGTCAGAATCTTGATTGCTTATCGCCCTCACAAGAGGGTCTACCATTAGGATATATTCTTCAAACTCTTCGCAGAACTGGTAGTAGCTTTCCGCAAAGCAAACAGACTCTAACATGGATGGTCCTTTCATCGCATCCTTTACTTTGAAGTCTAAGTGGTCATTTCTGACCCTTAGAGTGATTATTCCCTCAGCAACATCGATCAACGCCCTTCCTTTAGCCAAGAAAGGACGTCCAAAGATGATAGGACAGCCAGGGTCCTCCACGGTATCAATGACAATGATATCACAAGGAATGAAGAAAATTCCTACCCGAATAGGTACATCTTCAACAACGCCAACATGCCTTTTAAAGGTATGATCTGCTAATTCAATTCTCATATTGGTTTTGACCATATCAGTCAAACCTAATCTCTACATGAAGCTTAGGGGCATAAGGTTGATGCTAGCCCATAAATCGACAAGACCTTTTCGTTCGACATTATCTCCAATGGCGAAAGGAATGGTGAAAGCCCCTGGATCTTTCTTTTTGTTGGGAAAATATGAATTGACAAAAGAAGAGGACATACTTGCTAGATGCACGGTTTCAATTCTTCCTCCTCTTCTCTTCTTGGTAATCAAATCTTTGAAAAACTTAGCATAAGTCGGCATCTCTTCTAAAGCGTCCAAAAAAAAGGTACTTTGAGATGAAGTTTCTTTATTGATTCCATGAACTTCTCGTGGCGCTTCTTAAGGTGTGTCTTTATCAGCTTGTAAGGAAAAGGAAACTTGGGAGAGTAAGGGATTCTCTCACCAGACAATTCCTCAAAGGATCTTGGTTCAAGTTCCCTATCATGAGCTTGTCGATTGTCTTCTTCTGTGGGATTATCAGCCGCAGTCATTGGTTCAGGTTCCTCTGATATGGCTTCTTCATGATGTTCTACTGTTCTTCCGGATCTCAGCACTGCCATTTTAGCAGATTTGGTGTTGGAGGGTATCTTACCCGATGGATTCTTTATCAATTCGGCCAACTGGGCCAACTGCTGATCAATTTGGCGTTGGTGCATCTGCATGTCCGCCATCTGGACTTGCATTTTGTTCAGAACTCCTGAATTTGAAAGCGCACTATGCGCCATCTGGTTATTGATGGTATCTTGTCTTTTTACAAAATCGAACAATTGGCCAACCAAGTCTGGTTGGTTCGAACTCTTATCTTGACCTTGCTCCTTGGCTTGACTTTGACCTTGACTGGTGTTTGCCACTTGGCGACCTTGGTACTTTCCATGTCCTTGGAAATTTGCCTTGTTTGACTGGAAAGAAGTGGTTCTGGTGAACTGACTTTGTCCTCCTCTTTTCTCGAAAACTTGGGGTTGCTTGGTGGGGTTATGCAGCTGATGCGAGTTTTCGGCCGCATCTTTGTTTCCATAACTAAAACCAGGATGATCTGGCCTCTTGAAATTAACGAAAGAGACGTTCTCAGCTTCCTCAGCCTCATATTCACTTTCGCTCGACTCGTCAGGTCGGGTGTAGATACAATTATCTACCCCATGTCCACCTTCCCCACAGGTGACACATTTCATGACTTTTTTGACTTGTTTCTTCCCTTTCCACTTGATTCTTTCAGCTGTTTGACATTAGTGGCTATCCTTTGGATCTGAGAGGTGATAGTTTCCAGAGCCTTGGATTCAATTGAAGGTCCTTCACTAGCCTTCTTAGCATGTCCCCTGTCAGATCTATCGTAGTCGGTGCCGGCTTGCTACTCGGCCATGTTCTCGATGATCTTTTTGGATCTGCCAGACTTCTTCCCCAGAAAGTCACGGCCTGCTGCTGCATTCAGCAAAACCCTTTCCTCAGGGGTTAGACCATTGTAGAAGGTAGTTATCAAGAAACCCTTCTTATAGTTGTGATGAGGGAAAACCCTATGATATTCTTGATATCGTTCCCAGGCATCGTGTAGATTCTCGTTTGGCTTTTTCCTAAAAGACGTGATCCTCTGTCTATTCTGGACAGTCTTCTCTGTAGGATAAAACTTGTTTACAAAGGCATCTGCCAGCGCACTCCATCCGTTAAGAGCTTGGTGTGGTAGCCCAAGGTACCAGGATAGAGCCTTATCTTCTAAAGAAAAGATGAAACCCTTACAATAAATCACCTCCAGTGGGACTCCCCTCATTTTGATGGTGTCACCGATGTTTTTAACAACATCTAAATGGTGATAGGGATTATCATTTTTCGAATTCCCTCTGAAGCTCTTATTCTGGATCATAGAGATGACATATGGTTTTAGATCGAAGTTGGTTGCATTGAATCTCAGGATGACAACAGGACATCTAGAATTATTAGCCTTGGTGACAGCTAACTCCCTAAGGGTCTTTTCTTCTTCATTGGAATCATCACTGTCACTGTCTCCCTGGTTTAGATCCTGATTATTTTGATTCCTTCTACGCCTCCTGTGATGATGACGTCTCTCCCGACGATGGTCATCCTCGAATTGTTCTATTTCAGGATCTTCATGTTGATGATTGTCGTCATAACAGTCATTGTCTTTCGGCGGAGGTGAGTGAGGTTGAACCCTCGCGTTTCGCTCACCCTCTGAAAGAGGTGGTTCAATGCGAGGTGGCATGTCTGGTGATGTCAGTGCTCAGATGAGCAAAAATGCTTCTTTCCTGAGTACCTGAATAGCACGTATAATCCAGTTAGAAAACCGGTATTAATAATATGAACTACTCATTTTAGGTTGAAATAAAAAAGAAAAAGAGAGTGTTGTCAAGCTTATTTCTAAGCTTGAGGCACTAGAGTGTAGTTAGTGGATTCAGGTTCGTCAACAGTACCATTTTTTCCTTGTCCCCAGCAACGGCACCAAAAAGTAGATGGGCCTAATCGCGCGTCCGAAAAGGGAGCAGATTTGAAGTAGTCAGACTTTTAAATTTATAACCCGAAACCTTCTAGACCCCCGCAACTTTATTATGGGGTCGAAGTAGATATACGGGGTCGAACACAGGGACAAGGGTGGTAGTGTTGAGAACCCAGAATCGACACGTTACACTCCGGTATGGGTAAGGAGATGATAAAGTTCCCCAAGGGAACAATAGGCTAAGATCGATAAAATAAAATAAAACTATCTCCAACTAGAGCTATGAGGGAAATTAAGGTTTTAAAGGTTTATCAGTTTTTAGGGTTTTTGCGCAACAGAAACAGAGAGGTTAATACTATTGCTTTTAGTAAGGAACGAAGGAGAAAGCTTAGGTAAAACAAGCGGCAGCAGAAACATCATGTGCCCCTTCTCTTGAAGTGGGTACCTCTACCTAACCATCAACACCTCTCTCGAGGTTGATGGTCTTAAGTTAGAGTGGAAAGGTTACTAAAGCAACTTCAATCCTGGGCACTCTCGTACTCCTGCATCACACCAAACACTAGAGCCACAACACCTCTCTCGAGGTTGCTGCAATGGGAAAACACGATTCGGTAGCTAGTCGAAACATGATCCAAGCGTACAAGCTAGAGTTCGGATGTTAAACAAAACAATCGTCCAACAAAAGGGACCAAACATAAAGCAGTAGATAATTAAAACTCTTCTAATTCCATTAGCATAAAAGGGTCTGGTTACATTGCATAAGTAAAGAAAGTAAATGAATGAAATAAGTAAAGATAAATATCTTCTTCTTGATTTAGAAGGGCGACAGGTAGTAGCAGATCCTCAAGATCCCTCTAGCCCGATACCAGGCGGGAGCTTTGCCTGATACGCCCGTGTCGGGCGGCACACCCTCTCGGGCGACATGCTCATGACAGACGGATGTATCGTGCGGGGCGCTCATGCCCGATACGATTGTGTCGGGCGGCACTCTCTCGAGCGACACGTCGTGACTGGTGATGCGTATCAGGCTTGGTATCATGTCGGGCCAGAGTTTTGCTTAGAGTATTGGGTACTCATATCGGGTGTCCTTGTTGGCCGATATCGGTCTGCAGCAGTGCCCGGGGCCGATCCTAAGTGAACCATTCCCTCCCTCTCGGGTTGGGGAAGTGCTCACCTAGTATCGCCCGGTACACCTCTGAGGCACGACACACTAGCTCCAGATTCTTTCCCAAGTTGGCTTTTGAGAGATTCCGACCCGTCCCATTGGAGTCTTGTAGTTGTTATTTATAGGCAGCGGTTGGGAGAGGTTGTGGTCCTCCGGGCGCCACATGTCCTCCTTCAGCTCCACCACCGCGGATTTAGGGATGCCTGATATGTGTGTCGCCCGACACAAGGATGTCGGGCTGTGAGCGTGTCGGTCGTCATGACGAGTGGCGCCTGCTGGTGGGTGGCTTGTATCGCGCGACACGTTTCAGTTGTCATGGCGAGTTCGGCTCCCTGTTGGGTAAATGGCGTATCGCTCGTCCGTTGCTTCTCGCACGACATCCCTGTATCGCACGGTAGTGTATCGTGCTGCCCTGTGTCAGACAGCGATCGTGTCGGCCGGATGGTAAGAAGGCCGATGCAGGTGGAACACGTTCGTGGACTGGGATGGGCCTTTTTGCGGATAAATGAGTTGAAAAACGAGGAAAACTCTGCAAAAGATGATAAAATTGAGTTAAGAGCGTAGCATGGCCTGTTTATTCAAAAACATGACAAAAGGAGAGGAAATCGGTTAAAAAGGGCAGAATTGACAACGAAATAAGAGCCAAAAACATCACAAAATTTGGTGTTATCAGAGGAGGACAGAGTGTGAGAAGCCCAATTTGAATTGGGCACGCTTGGAGAAGGTGGTTGTCGGAGTTATTCATGGGAGGCGGTTCTGGTGGTCTCTATGAGTCGTGTCAGGGGTTGTCGAGTTCGTGGTGGAGAGGAGGAGCCAAAGCCTCACTTAGTTTTTTGCGAGAGAGGTTGGAGAGGGAGATCATGTTGGTTGTTCTTTTCTCTTGTCTACAATCATGTTCTCCTGGATGAACAGAGGTCGGGGATGATTTCCTATCCGTTTGATCAGACCCAGATCTGAGGGAGAAGCCATGGACATCTAGGATGAGGCAATGGATACAAAATCTAGATATAGCTGGCCAAGTGACATTTAAAATGTCTCAGCCTGAGTTAGAGACCAAGGTTATGATGTGATTGCATTTATTTAATTAAATACTTAGGTGAAACTTTATAAGAACATAGAATGATCTAGGAGCATCAGATTGACATGAAAATTGAAACATGACTTTATCATAGAAAACCCTAGATGTTGGTATAGTTTGAGCTTGAAATTAATATCTTTGATTGATCAAGTTATCCTTCTTTGAAACTAGAGTTTAGGGTTAAGATATTATAAAAGAACAGTTATAAAGAATATAGAAAAACCACTTTATCACATCCTACTAACCTTAAAAGAAAATTTTGTCCCCAAAATTAAACTGGTTGTAAGAGGTGAGGAAAACATTGCTCCATATCCACATGTAGTTCCCAAGTCGCATCTTTTACACCATAACGGTTCCATTGCACCTTCACCATATGAATCTTCTTATTCCTGATCTCTTTGACTTTGGAATCAAGAATGTTTGTAGGATGCTATAGATAAGAGAGATTCTCCTACAACTCAAGAGGCTCATGATTCAACACATGACTATCATCCTTCACATGATGCTTTACATTGGATACATGAAAAAAATTGTGCATCATGTTGTATTGTGAAGGAAGAGCAAGTTGATAAGAACATTCACCAATGCAATCGAGAACCTCAAAGGGACTCAGATATCTAGTAATAAGTTACCCTTTGTTCTCGTCTATAGCACAGATGGGTCTGATCTTCAAGAAAGCATAATTACTAGCCTTAACCTCTAATGACGTGGTCATAGGTAAAGGTTGCATTGTATGGAGTTGGGATCCCAGGGTATGGAATGTAACCCCGACCACCACGTCAGCACAAATGATGACTGCATGGTGAGTCAACAAAGGGGGGTGTAGGGTGTTAATTTCAGTGGTTTATGCGTACACCAAGCCTTCTCGTCGTGAGGCCCTGTGGGAGGCCTTGCTGGCCACTAAGCCAGCCACACTGGACCCCTGGCTGGTTGCCTGGGACTTCAACGTCATTCGTCCTGATGACGAGAAAGTGGGAGGTTGAGAAGTCTCCAGGAAAATCATGTGCGACTTCAACAATGTTGTCACGCGTACGGGCCTCTTGGAGGCCAGGCAGTTGGGTGGGCTTCTCACATGGAGCAATCAGTAACAGGATGCGAGTCGAGTAGCCTGTCACCTGGACAGGGCCCTCATCAACGACTCCTGGTGCAATCTCTTCCCTAATACTTTTTCTAACCTCATCTTTTCTCACAAGAGCGACCACGATGCTCTTGTGATCTCTCGCCTTTCCTCTAAACCCAAAAGGACACACCCGTTCTGTAGCCTCAACTACTGGCCGGAGTGGGAGGGGTTCTACGACACAGTCTCGAGGGTGTGGGCGGAGCCGGTGCGAGGCAACCCTCTTTTCGTTGTCATGAAGAAGCTCCAAGCTGTCAAGACCGGGCTTAAGGGGTGGTCGACGGCGAAGGTCAACATCAAGAACCTTAAAAAGAAAGCGGA
Source organism: Alisma plantago-aquatica (assembly GCA_963693085.1). Taxonomy (NCBI): domain Eukaryota; kingdom Viridiplantae; phylum Streptophyta; class Magnoliopsida; order Alismatales; family Alismataceae; genus Alisma; species Alisma plantago-aquatica. The sequence goes on from OY856409.1 coordinate 121,885,401, forward strand.
GAAGGAGTTTGCCTCGATCCAGGAAGGACTCCAGACGAACCCAACCTGTCCCAACCTCACTGCCCAGGAGGTCCTTATCCGCGAGCATTTGGAGAAGCTGAACAAGGCCGAGGAAGTCTACTTCTACCAGCGGAGCATGACCCGTTGGGTCCAGGATGGGGAAAGAAACACCTCCTATTATCAAAGAGTCGTCCACCGCAAACGGATGAAGGACACGATCAGCCACCTCATCGACACACAGGGCAAAGAGGTGTCCAGCCAGGAGGAGCTTGAAGGAGAAGCTATAACCTTCTTCAGCCACCTCTACACCCAAGACGAGGCCAGCACTCTGCCGCCTAGGCTGAGACCTAGGCGGGTCCTGTTAGAGGAACAAGGCCGCACCCTTTGCCGGCCCTGTGATGCAGACAAAATCAAAGTGACATTATGGTCTATTGGAACAGACAAGGCCCCAGGGCCAGACGGTTTCGACGCCTCCTTCTTCCACTCCTATTGGGGGATCATTGGGAGCGACGTCACGACGGCCATCACTTTCCTCATGAATGGAGGTTCGATGGTCAGATCCGCCAACCACCCCTTTCTCGCACTCATTCCCAAAGTGGAGCGAGCCACAACCTTGCGCGACTTCCGCCCGATCGCATGATGTGGAGTGGTCTATAAAATCTATGTGAAGGTCCTTGCCGAGAGGCTCAAAGGGGTGTTGGACCACCTCATCTCTGCTAACCAGGGCGCCTTCATCCCAGGCAGAAGCATCTCAGACTGCTCCCTCCTTGTTGGCGAATTCCTCTATTTCTTTGACATCAAACGGGCAACGAAGAAAGTGTGCATTAAGACAGACCTCTCCAAAGCATACGACCATGTCGCCTGGCTGACCCTTTGGCGCCTGATGGAGATCATGGGCTTCCCTACCACTTGGCTTGGCTGGATGAAGGAATGTGTCACCACCTGTTCTTTCTCAGTCTTAGTCAATGGCTTCCCTGCTGGCCTTTTCACTAGCTCAAGGGGTCGCCGCTAAGGCTGCCCTTTATCCCCCCTCCTTTTCACGCTGGTGATGGAATACCTCTCCATTCTTATGGTGGAGGGCAAGAGGAACAAAACCTTCAACACCTTTAAGGTTAAAGGAACCACAGTCATGTCCAATCTCATCTTTGCCGATGATGTCCTCGTCTTCTCTGAGGGCAGGAGACGGAGCTTGACGGCCATAAAGTCGATCATCAAGGAGTTCAGTGACACCGTTGGAATAGAGGTGAACCCAATCAAATCCAAGATCTTCCTTTCAAATTCAGCGGCGGCGGACAGCCAGAACTTGGTGGCGGTGGCTAGCTTTTCCCTGGGCTCCCTCCCCACCCGCTACCTCGACTTCCCCTTGGCCAGCAAAAACCTCAACGCCGGCTTTTTCAACCCCTGCTGGACCAGATGAAGGCCATGATCTCCAAGTGGCCTCTGGACCGCATCTCCATGGCGGGGCGATGCCTTATGATGAGGTCCAACCTTCAGGGCCTGGTGGCATTCTGGGCCCAGCAGGGACACCTCCCCAACAATGTCTATGAAAGACTACAGTCCCTTATGGCGGACTTTGTCTGGGGCATGAGTACCCACCATATGAGCTATGAGCGCCTTGCTAAACCTCAAGGGGAAGGGGGGATGGGACTATGAAGTGTCAAAGACATAAACCGCTGGGCCTCTCTCCGCTGTCTGGTCTACTTCCACACTGTCCCTGATTCAATATGGACCAACTAGATGAGAAGGAGATACGGCCTCTTGATGCACATCCCCGACGACCTCAGACAAGGCTTCTCAAATGCCTTGAAGAACATGGCGAGAGCGTGGGGGGCCCACAACAACCTATTCAAAATGACCCCTTCAGGCCAAACTCACCTCATCAACCCAACGACTAAGTTCTGGCCCTACATCCAACCTGCTGGGGCGTCGGAGACTCTGGGTCGGACTATTTGGCTAGGGTTGCTGGTCCATAGATGGAGCATGATGATCTTCAGGGCGGAACACGACGCCCTCCACACCGCCGCCAAAATTATCTCATGGGACAACACCCAAAGCGACCGATGTTGCCTTTGTCGGCAGCGTGAAGATGTGGAGCATCTGTTCTTCAGGTGCCCTTATACCTATAAGATCCGCTCCCGATCCTTGGGCCTCTATGGTATCAATGTCCCGAGGTCCGCTAGCCTCACGGTGACTGCTGCTATCATCAGGGATGAGACCAAGGGCTCGGAGGGGTGGAAAAAGCTAGCCATCACCGCCCGGTCCTGCTCGGCCTACTTTATCTGGAAGCAAAGAAATGAGAGGCATCATAACCAGCAACGTCTCTCGACGGACGAGTGCTTCACCATCATCTACAAAGATGTCCGGTTTGTGGCTATCACTAGAGGGTGGGATACCTCCACTCCCAATCATGTCTCCTTGGATTGGGGATTACAGACACACAGATTTACCTGAGTGCGTCTTTTGGCCACTCCTTTTTATAGGACATTTAACTGGGGATTTTGTATAGTTACCCCATGCCCACACCTACCTTTTGTCTTTTTTGGTAGAGAGGGGGGACACACCCCACACCTGGTCTGTCAGGTGTACGGCTTGTCCTTTCCCTTTGAGCTCTGAGGCCTCCAGTACCTTCCTTTGGTCGGTGCCTCTCGCACCATGGTGCCATCCTTTGTACGGGTGCCTCTTGGCATCCTTCATCATTTTATTTACCAAAGCTGAATAGGCAATTCCAATAATTACTAGCCTTGAACTACTTGTCTATCATGTGTGCATCTTCATATGATTTCTGATGATCATGGGCCCATTTCAACCTTTGCTTGATCAAAGACACCTTATCAACATAGAGTTGTAGTTCCCCAGACATTAGAATTCTCCTTTCTCTAACTCCATCCCAATGGAGAGGGGATCTACATATCCTACCATAGAGAGCTTCATAGGATGGTATATCAATACTTGATTGGTAACTATTATTGTATGTGTACTGTGCTAATGGAAGGTAGTAATCCCAAGATCATCCCCAATCTAGAACACATGCTCTAAGAAGATCCTCTAGGATCTGGATAGTACGCTCATACTAACCATCAATTTGGGGATGATATGATGTGTTGAAATTCAACTGTGTACCCAGCTCATTATGTACCTGCTTCCATAGGTGTGATGTGAACATTGGATCCTGATTTGAGACAATAGATATTGAAACTCTGTGCAGCCATACAATCTCCCTGATATACAATTCAGCAAGATCAGGAACCTTAGTCATAGTCCACATAGGTAAGAAATGTGCAGACTTGGTCAGACGATCTACTATGACACATACCACATAATGTCCATTCCTGGTCCTGGGTAATCCCATCATGAAATCCATGGAGATGTTTTCCCATTTCCATTCAAGAATTGGTAAAGGTTGGAATAAACTACATGGACATTGATGTTCAGCCTTAATTTGCTGACAGGTGAGGAACTTAGAGACAAACTATGCAATATCATTCTTCTTACCTCTCCACCAAAAGTGTCTCCGTAGATCCTTGTACAACTTAGTGGATCCAGGATGTATAGAATACTTTGGCCCATGTACCTCTTGCAGAATACACTTCTTAATCTCTGACTCCTCAAGTACCCACATCTGATGCTTGTACCTTTGTCCACCATCCATGCCAACAAATAGATGTGTTTGGGGTTTATCCAAAGGAGTTGTCATCTCCTCCAAGCTAGGGATACTCTTTTGAGATGTAAGAAGTTCAAAAATAAGACCAGGAATAATATTGATATTTGCTAGAATAATAGTGCCATCTTCTGCTTGAGATGACCTAGAAGTTTAAGGTTCCATAATCATTGGTTCATAAGTATAGATAGATGCACAAATTGACATATTACCACTAAGATCATCCACTACAACATTGGCCTTTCCTGGATGATAAGAAATAGTGAAATCATAGTCTTTAATATATTCCAACCATCTTCATTGTCTATGATTGAGATCCTTCTGAGTCAAGAGATATTTGAGACTTTTGTGATCTATGAATATCAAATATAGCACCATATAGATAATGTCACTGGATTTTGAGATCATAGATAATGGCAGCTAATTCCAAATTGTGAGTTAGGTAATTGACCTCATTAGGTTTCAATTATCTAGAGGCATAGGAAACAACTTTACCATCTTGCATTAGGACACAGCCCAAACCCATTTTAGAAGCATCACAAAATATTACAAAGCCATCATTACTAGAAGATAAGGTCAAGACAGGAGCAGAAGTCAAACATGATTTCAATTCTTGGAAGCTAAACTCACATTCGGAAGTCTAAATAAATTTGGCATCTAATATGGTATGTTTGTCCATGGCTAGGCCTATTTTACTGAAATTAAGGATGAAACGACAGTAATAACCTACTAGACCAAGGAAGCTACAAATTTCAGAGGCATTGGTAGGAGCTTTCCAATCAAGGATGGCTAAGACTTTGGAAGGTTCAACCTAAATGTTCCCACCCAAAATGACATGGCCAAGAAACATGACTTGGTCAATCTAGAACTCACATTTGGATAGTTAGCATACAATTTATGGGCTCTTAACACATCAAGTACTTTTTGGAGATGCTCACGATGTTGATCAACAGAGTTTGAATATATAAGAATGTCATTAATGAAGACCACAACAAAGTTGTCTAGACAAGGCTGGAAGACAATATTCATCAAATTCATAGACACTCCAGGAGCATTAGTTAACCCAAAAGGCATCACCACAAATTCATAATGTCTGTATCTAGTTTTGAAAGTCATCTTTGGAATATCACAATCCTTCATTCGTAATTGATGGTAGCCTGATCTAAGGTCAATCTTGGAGAATAAAGTGGCAGTACGAAGTTGGTCAAATAAGTCATCAATTCTTCGAAGGCTATATTTATTTTTGATGGTGGTTTGATTGATCATGTGATAATCAATACACATCCACATTGACCCATCTTTCTTTTTAATAAAAAGGATAGGAGAACCCCAGGGAGATGTACTAGGATGGATGAAGCCCTTATCAAGCTATTCTTCTAATTGTTTCTTGAGCTCTGTAAGCTTGGCAAGTGCCCTCCTATAAGGTGCCTCTAAGATTGGAGCGGTGCCCAGTGCTAACTCAATTGATAACTCAATATCACATACCAGAGGTAGCCTTAGAAGCTCCTCAAGAAATACATATGGGTAATCTCTGACCACATTTAAGCTCTCTAAAGGTCTCACCTTAGAATCAAACATTGATACAACTATAAGATAGGCTCTACATCCTTTGGCTATCAAGGTTTCATCTTTAATAGAAGGGATAATCATATTTCGGTTTCTTTCCTTTATCCTAGGTATTATCAAAGGTTTAGAATTGGGTGTAGAAATGATTACTTTCTTGGATCGACAATTAAGCATTGCATAGTTGGCAAAAAGCCAATCCATCCCCAAAATTAGGTCAAAATCATTGATATCAAGGAGAATGAGATTTATGACCACCATAAGAAAAAGGCAAGATTTTAGTTTTCTGAAGAGAAGTATAGATTTTTCCACTGGGAGTTGTTACATTCAAGATATAACCTAGATAATTTATCTCTAACTTGATCATGGAAACAAGATTTCTGGAGATGAAGGTATGTGTTGATACTGAATCAAATTGGGGCACAAAAGGATGATCTTGGAGTCATATCATATCTATATTAGGATTTCCACATGAGATCATGGTTTAAAGGGGTTCATATATAAAGAAATTATTAACATTATTAGCTTCAATCAGTTTGTTGTCATTAGCCTTAGCTTCCTTGGCATCAATTGCAAAAACTCGAGCCCTGATAGTAATCTGGCTGAGCCTGAGTTATAGGAGCAACTAGTTGAATAGGTGGAGCTCTAGGATGAGCTAATGAGGCATGATGGTTCTAAGGTGCCCCTTCAACCAGACTTGGGCAATTGAACTTCATATGCCCTTCCTTCTTGCAATAAAAACATATAGGTTTCTCAAATTTGCATCTTCTCAGGTGTACACCTCCACAGTCTCTACACCTAAAATGTTCTTAAGACTATACTCGATGTGGCCCTCCTTATCCTCAGCCTCTCCTGTTTGATCCTCCCCAATATGATTGACCTCTATGGTGAATTTTTGCTCCTCTTCCCATGCCATGGCTATGAGGCTTCTTCCTATCCTTCTCCTTCTCCTTCTCCTTGACCTTGGTGATGGATGCATAAGTCAAGCCTAGACATAAAAAACTTGGTGCTTTATTCTTCCCTAAGGTTCTTTCTTGGGTAAGGGCACTATTGATGGTGGCTTCAAAGGTAGTGTGGTTGGAGATGAAAAGGTAAACTTTCAGTTCATGGTTAAGGCCATTAATGAAATGTTCAATCTTTTCGTCTTCATCAAGGTGACGAGCATGCTCTCTAGGATTCTAAAGGCCCTAACATAGTTAGAAACAGATAAGGTTCCTTCGGTGAGGTTATTGAACAACTTCTTCTTCTCCTTTCTAGTAGATATAGGCATGAAGCGAGTAGTAAAAATCACCTTAAACTCCTCCCAACTTATAAGGGCATCTAGAAGTTCTTGTGTATGGTAATAATTTTCCCACCACAACTTCGTGGACCCCCTAAATTGGTAGGTTGCAAAAGTGACTTTATCTTTCTCAGCACATTTAAGGGCACTAAAGGCATTTTCAACAGAGAGGATCCATGCATCATCTTTATCTAGGACTTCACCTAAATTTTCTCCATGAAAGGCTTTAGGCTTGAGTTTGAGGAAATCACTAATGGTAGTTTCAGGGTTGGTCCTAGATGAAGAAGATGTGTTATTGGTTTCCTTTAGGGCTAGGGAATGCATACATTCCAACATCACCTTCTTTTGCTCCTCTCATTCACCTACATCCATGGTCTTATTAGGGTTTGAGTTAGATTCATTGCCAAAGTCATCATTAGTTCTCTTTCTCTTGGATCTAGTTTTTGGAGGCATTTATAAGTTTGTAAATCAAGAGATGATTTAGTTGATTATTTTAGGTAGATCATAATGCAAACAACAAAGTTTTATCAATCATAACGATATATTTTCCAAATCTTCATGTCTTTTAGTTGTTTCCATTTCTCCTCATCTACCCACATAATATAGAGAGTACTTCATTGATAATGGTCGAGAGAGAGAATGTAGATGAGAAGCCTAGTGTGTATCATTTTCTCAATAGGTGGCTGGGGTAGTCCTTAATATATAAAATATGAGAGGATGGATTACTCTAGGGTAATGGGAGCCCACTTTAACAATAGTTGTGTTTTCCAAACAGATTACTTGTAGTGGGTAACCCTAACCACCATGAAAATAGATTGGGGATTTTATGTCAGAACCTTCCACAAGTACCCTTCTAGACATCTCGACAACATAATGTTAAATATGTGTCACCTCAGGTTTAAATAAGGTTGCTAGGTATTTAATGTACACACATTGACCTGAGTGCCCACTCTGATATGATTTGTCACGGGTTAACAATCTAACCCCAATCCACACTTTAGACCCAAAAGGGAATGGTATACAAAGGGGTTAAAATTTCCCATCCCTTAGTGGATCAAACACACAAGTATATACATGCACCAATTAACAAATCTTCCTTAAATAAACTAAGTGTTAATTAAATAGGGGCCCGAAGGCATAGGAGTACTACATAAGAAAAAAAACTTAATACATGAAAGAACTACTTGTAGAAGAAAAAGAACTTAAACTAGGAGTCCCATTTAACTTTAGCATCCCCATGAAAGATCTGACTTTTTTGAGCCATCATATTGAGTTGCATCATCATCATCATAAGCAAAATTACCCATATATCATTTCAAAATTTGTACACGTTACCACAATATAATAATATATTGTACTGGGTACGCCTACATGTCTTTAACTATAGCTCTTTTCGTATCTTGGCAATAAAATAAAACTAAACTTGGAAGTAATAGACAATTATTACAAAAGTTGAATACTTAAACAAAATTTGTTAACAAAAAGAGAGAATATATCTTTTAGTCATATTTTCCATCATATTATCCATGCATATACCACTAAAGGGAATAATGCATCATCTTGGCCATTAAGAGCTCATGACGGAAGGCTTTATGATCTACTACCAAAGAGTTTGAGATCATTATTCATGTGATCTACTACAAAAGAGAATGATCACTTTCCAGCACTATGCTACCAAAGAGAATTAGTGCTTTCTATGATAGACCAAATATATTATGTTTGCATGTGTTCAAGACTATATATATATAGAAATTCAAGCAAAAATCATACAAGGATATTTCTTTCATTCAATACCATATTCCAAGTGTGATGTACATATAAATCATGCATACCATCTAATAGGACAAGAAAGAGGTAAGGGCATACCTTCTAATAATAAGTGGGGAGCCCAGAGATACTCCTCACTGGTACCTTTGTATTCTTGACATTAATAGAGATTTGGTAGTAATTAGATATATTGGCGAAATCACAATTTAGTTCTAAAAGAGTATAAAAGGCCCTTTTCTTAGTTAGAGTCATGAGTGTTGAGTATGAGTTATGGAGTATGAATTTGAGTCCATAATTGATAGTATCATGTCAGAATAGGACCTCTAGATCAATTTAGTGGTCTTTAGATCATGATGGATAATTATAACAATTTATGGTAAGCCAAATAGGGAAAAAGAGTAATAATTCATCTTTGCTCATATTTGAGTCACATCAAATGGAATTGAATGTCCCATAATTATCTAGGCACAAAAAGAAGACAATCTTAGGAACTTGGTGACTTAATCAGGCTTGAGTATTTTCTTAATAATTAAATAAGGTAGGATCATATTTGAGTATAGTCATATTTAGGGCTAATTGATGGCCTATTCGTGTTCCTCATAATTTTCTAATAAAAAAGGAGTATTTATTTGTATTTTTCCAATATTCCTATGATTTATTACAATTTCCTAAGATTAGGGTATTACTCGCGATTATTGAAAATTGAGGATCAATAAAAGAAAAGGGGAAAAGATGGGCCATTAGATGCTCAGATCCAATGGTCATAATAAAATGTGTGGCCACAAATAAAAGAAAAGGTTGGTTGAGGTGGTCTAATTTTACTGGTCCATGTGGATCCAAGTCAGCTACGCGGGTCCTCTTCTTCTCCACCTCCTTCGACACTTGCTTGTTCTTCTGCCTACTCCGGTGAGCTCAAGAGGTTAGCAGAGGGCCACTCATGTGATTCTGAAGTTAGCATCACCTTCGCAGGGTTCCTCCTGGTCAGGGCGACAAGATCTCAAGTCGTGATTCCCTTTGGAGTGGTATACCACCGAGAGGATTGGAGCAAGTCACCACTCATGGAGAAGAAGGAGGGGTGAGCAAGGTACAAATAATTTTGGGGCTTCCAGTGGTTCCGTTGAGGTAGCTGGAAGCACTTCAAGGCTGGAGGTAGGGTTGAATTGAAGTGGTGAGGGTGGTGGTTCCTTGAACAGCAACTCAAATGAGGTGGAGGTGATTTGAGATAGTTCGGTTGAAGGTGGATCTATTGAGCCTCACTTCGGACAAATTGAGAGGTTGGGCAAAGCAAAGGATTCCTAACAGTGCTTGTGGGGTGTTTAAATGGATGGGAGGACGATAGAGTGTGAGAATCCCAATTTGAATTGAGTGCTCTTGGAGAAGGTGGTTGCCAGAGTTGTTCGTGGGAGGTGGTTTTGGTGGTCTCAAGGGGTCATGTGAGGTCTTATCGAGTTCGTGGTGGCAAGGAGGAGTCAAATCCTCACTTAGTTTTTCGTGAGAGAGGTTGGTGATGGAGATTGTGTTGGTCATTCTGTGCTCTTGACTGTAGCCACATTCTCCTAGATGAAAGGAGGTGGGGGACGACTTCCTATATGTATGATTAGACCTGACTTCGATGGAGAAGCCATGGGATGTTAGGATGATGCAAAAGATACAAAATCTAGATATAGTTGCCGCATGACATTTAAAATGTCTCGGCCTAAGTCAGAGACCAAGGTTCTGATGTGACTGCATTTATTTAATTAAATACTTAGGTGCAAACTTGGTAAGATCATAGAGTGAGCTAGGAGCATCAGATTGACAAAACATTGAAACATGGCTTTGCAATAGCAAACCCTAGATATTGGTAAAGTTTGAGATCAAAGTTCAAATCTTTGATTGATGAAGTTATCCTTCCTTGAAACTAGGGTTTAGGGTCAAGATATTATAAAATAACAGACATAAAGAATATAGAAAAACCACTTTATCACAGTCCCTATCAAAAACCCAATCAGGTTTTCTCACCATCATACATATCATCCTTCATCCAAAGGATGATGAGTATATGCACCAAGATTCTAACTAATTTTGATACCAGTGAACATGACCTACTTTCCTCAAGCATGGTGTGTCCCATCACAGTCTTAATTGGTTCAATGACCACAATAACGCACAATGTGTCTTCTCAACAACATGGCAAGCTACCTTATCAATAAGCACTCAAAATAACCATTGTCACCATGTGTCAATCACATGGCATGTCTTATCGAATAGTTATAGACACCAACTTTTAGTAACTTTTGAGGATGACCAATTTGAGCCCATATACAATGTGTCCTCGTGTGAAAATGTAAGTATTGAGAGACTATTTTTAGGAGGAATCTTTCACTTTATCTCATTATAACTTATAAAAAAGAGAGGAGGTGACCCGAAGGGTGATTCTACTATATGAGTGGATAAAAGTAAAAAGAAGTAAGAAGAAGGGAGGGCTTTCCTCCTCCCATAGATCATCAAGCATCCATCTACATCTCCATTGTCTTGAATTGATTCTGTAGAATGGTTGTAGCTTATTTCTTCCCATTCTTCCCTCAATTTCTTCATATCTACTATATGGAACCTATAGAGAGATTGATTTCCATATATGTGTGTGAATACTCATCCTTATGAAGTGAATTCCAATTGTAATTAGTGCCTTTTTGGTTCTCATTAGTCATGTGATGAGCATTTGTTAGTTATAGTTTTATTTTTATTCTTTGTTTTTTAACTACTTTGCATGCTTAAGGGAATATCAGCCAAGGAACCCTAGCATTTCTAGTTCACCATATTCAAAAGAGATACAAATTTAGTTGATACAAATTATAGCTCAAGCCACTATTGCATGGGAATGAGTTGAATTTACTGCATTATTTAAGACTAAAAGTTATTTCCTTTAAGGAATCTAACAAATATCTAGTTATATATGTGATTGCTAGTTGGAATACATCAATCTAGCTACCTAATTGGAAAAACTTGGAAGACATTAATAAAATCTTAGAGATATAGTACAAAGAAGAGAATTCAATGTACTTTGTGTGTTCACCATCCGATTAATGGATCTAATGGCATCAAATACTCTCCCTTGATTTGACAAACATGAAAGTTATTTGGTGATTTCTTTAGGTAGGTTATTACAAACTGAAATAAACCCTTTCTAATTGAATCATTTAGTTGATTTGGATTAATTGTGTGATATGCACTCGCTCTTTGTAGATACTATATTAAGATAAACTCATGATGACTCGTTCTATTATGAACCTATAGCTTGTGTCACTTGGGTTTATAATTGATTTCACATGCTTGATGCATATTTTAAGAGAAATGGTTCATATAGAACCAATTTCACCATCATCATAGACTTGGAGGTCCAAAGATCTCCAGATTATCCTTCTTTCAGTTGGACATGTTGTGCTTATTCCAATGCATGGGTGTCCTTGTCTAGAACCGAATTGAACTTTCTCAGAATTAGAAATTGGTTGATCAATCACAATAGTTCACGATGTGTCTAGACAACACAGGAAATGGCAAGCAACCTGATCAACAACCATATAAAACAACCATCGAGACAATACCTTGGTCGCATGACATAATGTGTGAATGGTTATCTACCCTAACCATTGATGACTACCAAGAGGCATGATCCATCTGAGTAGAGACATGATGTGATTGATCCCAGACATGATGTGTCCTCTTAGGTTTTTATAAAATTAGAAATATTAGGAGAGGAATTCTGAAGAGGAATATTTCATTTTATCATTCCAAGGGGTCAATTGTACTAAAAGAGAGGCTACATAGAAAAAAAATGCAAACTTCATCACCCCTTGGTGCATCAAGCATCCATGTCCATCTGCATTGTAGAGAATTCATTTTCTACAATAGTTTTATCTCATTTCTTTCTTTTTACCTCTGTTTCTACATATGAAATCATGGAACTTGTAGAGAACATTTCTACATACTTGTATGTGAATCTCTCATGCTTTTGTAGTAATTCCCTTTGTATTTGATGCCTTTTTGGAATCCATTAGTCATGTGATGAAAAACTATTAGTTATATTTCTAAGTTTGTTCTTTGTTTCTCTAATTGTTTTGCATGCTTATGGGAATGTTGTCCAAGGTACCCTACACCTAGTTTGGCATACTTATCAAAAATATGAATTTATTGTGCAGAAGTTAGAATCCTAACTACCTATTTCATGGAAAGAAGTAGGAGTTACTGTTGTGTATGTAATTAAGGATGGTAATTGTTTTCTTAATGGAAATTTAATAAATATTTTTACTGTATGCATGTTTTTTAGTTGGAAGACATAAACCACACTACCTTATTGATTAACATTTGGATGACATAATCACATCCTTGAGAGATAGGAAAAAAGAGAAACCAATCTATTTAGTGGGTTCATTATATGGTTAATGGATGTCATGGAACATAATACTCTCTTTTGACTTGATAAAATTGAAAGTAATTGAAGAACTAGTTTAGATAAGTTAGTTTAAACTCAAGAAACATCATTTTACTATATAATTTAGTTAATTGAATCAGATTAATCATATGAAATACATTTGATACTTGTCGAGATGACCATAAGCTTATACTACTATTGCCTCATTCTCTTGTGGTCCTAAAGGTTGTATCTCTTAAGTTATAATATATTGTACACACGTTAAAAACATAAATTTTTGACATCATAGTCAGGGAGCCAATTACATTTTTATAAATTCAAACTTGATTCTTTTGGATAATTGTATGGTTATGTAGGATCAATTTCTTGCACTTCTTTAGTTCTTCCAGTTCCTATAACCTTTAATGAACTAAAATACTCTTTTCTTATTTAATAAGGAACCACATATGGTTCACACTCTAGTTGGGACACATACTATGAGATTCTCAACAACACCAAGGTGGTGTATACTAACAGTTGACCATAGGCAAGTAGAAAGAAACAAAATAAGGAGAAAGCTATTGTAGTTGCATCCATAATAATGGTAGCTGAAAAGGCATTTTCAAACTACACCTCCCGTCATCTGAACAAGGTGTCTAGATTAATGATCTTCTAACCTAATATGAATACTACATACTTCTCATTAAACCCATGTCTAATTACCTTGATGTAGCAAAAAAGGTTGATTAATAGAGATATAAATCTTCATGTGAAAAGTTTCATGGATCTAGTGTTATTGTTAAGATAAAAGCAATGATGGATGATGGTATTTTCCTTCAAATAGTCCCTTTTTTCTAGTGGGGATAGTAAAGAAATGGGTCCAAGGAAAGGAAAAGGATCAATTAATACATGGAATGATTTATTGTCCTCGTTTTGTTGGAAATTCCTCTCTTCAAGTAAGACTATTGAGTTCTTAAAGCTTGGAGAAACATTATCTCAAGCTTGGAAAAGGTATACAAAAATTACAATATAGGTATCCCATTCTACAACAGTTTATCCTATGATACCACTTTCACCATTAATGTAACACCCAAGGATTTTTTAAATCAAAAAGGCTAGTGATGAGGGTATTCTACTTGAGATGATGTCCATGAATCAAACCATGAGAGGATCAAAGAGAAAAAAATAATGTCATTCACAATGGTAAGGAGATCAAAGAACCCAATATCAATATATATAGCATCCCAAACCAACTTTATGTCATGTTGTAAATCCAACACAACATGTCATGAGGTGTGAATTTTGCAATGGTCCACACTATAATGTAGAATACAACATGAAAAATCAACATTAGTAAAATGAGATATATAGTAAATAACCAATGAAACAATCCATACTCATCATCCCACAATCAAGGATGGAGGGCATCCTAACTTTAATTTGAGAGATATGAGCTAGAAGCCCTCTGAAATCCACGACAAAGATAAGTAAGTGATGCAACAAGGAAAATCCAGCGATCTTGAAGCTATACTAAATAAAATTTATGATAGGCACTTCATCAAATATGTATAGTTAAGCCAATACATTGAGAGATAGGTAAAAAATAACGGAATGGTTTCCAATGCAATGAGTCAAGAAAATCAAAGGAAAGAAGAATCCCCTAGAAACACTTGAAAGCTCTAAAGGGGGTGAAAATAGCATTTCCAATTTATCCAACCTAATCCATAAGGATGGTTAGTTTCTACTTGCTTAAAATAAAATTGATGTCAAAGGTAAATAAAGTAATGACACAAAGAAGCACCACAAAAGACACAAGATATATAGTGGTTTTGATATGAAATGATTATGTTCCACTTCCTAGTTGTTGTCAACCAGGGATTCCAAACATGAATTTATTGCCTTTTCTATAATGATATAGAATACACATGCCAATCCTTTTTGTGGATCAAGACCAACCTCCTTTTCAATAGCAATAATAACCTTCACCTTCTTTGTTTGACACCATAAGTGACCTTATTTATAGATGATCACAATATGCCCCCATCACCTTCAGATGCATCCTTCTCTCAAAACGTTTCTCTAAAGTGCCTCACCTTATCACAAGAAGTAGCTACAAAGCAGTGAACCTTTCTTGGGAACAAATAAATGTCATCGACTAAAATTCTAATCTTGAGAGAGATAACATGTAGAGAAAAATTCTCAAGTGTACTTTGAGTGTTCATACGGTACTCCTATATATAGGAGAAACTTAGGATTATTTAAGATAGATTTTGACAGTATATGGGATGAATTTAGTGCTAAACTGGACATTATAGGATTGCTAGTGAGGCTAAATTGTCTTCTCGCACACTATCTTCATTTTCTACAAAATTACAACTGAATTAGATTAAATTTGACCCATTGGACCAATCATATTACAACTTGACATAGAATTATTTTGGTCTAATTATAGGTTGACGTGAAAATTTGCCTAACCCTAAGATCTTAAATTTTGGAAAATAGCTCAAACAATTTTTGGAATGAAACCCACCAATCATGATGCATTTATACAAGTGTAAAATAAGGTTTAGGATTATTGTAGGCCATTCATCACTTGTTTTTACATTATTTCTATCAAGTTGTACATTTTCCCTACACAATACATGTATCTACATATAACTTAATTTACATGCATCCAAACACATAAAATCATGCATCCTTTGTTATAAATCTTGTATATGCTCCTTGATCACTAATAACACTTAATTCACACATTGTTAGGAAAATAAGAAATATATGTTTCATTAAAATTAGAGTGTGACATATCCAAAAATAAAACAATATCCCAATATTTGATGAAGATAAATATTACCAAAAGAGAAACTTAGAATAGGGAAAGTAAGATAATCATATCTTTGATTGGCTTTACAAAGTAAATTTCTCTCATGGATTTTTCTCCCACTTTGTCTAATTAGAAAAGGATGACATCCTTACCAAACTCCCCATAAAGAAGTTACTCCCTCCATAGATTATCATAGGTAGAGGGTTACCCATACCCAAGAAGTAAGAATATACTAAATGTAGTCACAATTTAAAATGGAAGAACATGATATATAAGAGGCCACAACTTGATCAACGAACAATATATAAAGAAATATCTAAAGAAATGAGAGGGATTTTAAGTCCTTTAGGATAATGACATCCTATTAGTCATATAAATAGATCAGAAATGATACTCCAAACCACGGGTAATTGTAGGGATCCTCTCCTTTTATTAGCCCAAATGCCAACCATTAGAGAGAAACCCTAAAGCTGAACCCAAATTTAAGAAACAAAACACCTCATTCTTGAAAAAAATGATTAAAAGAAAGGAAAAAAAGATAGATAATGTTTTCGTTTTCCCTTTTCGTTAAACCTCATAAACCAATGCCACATTATCACAAATCTTATTCAACTCCATTAAATTCAAAATCAAATTTTATTACTCATATTCATTTCAGTTTACATTAGATATTTCTACATGATAGAGAAAACTATTTATACTACCCATTCTAGGAAAGAGATACTACATTGACATTTTAGTCTAGACTTTTCTATTTACATCTTCTTTATCACAAACTCTTTCCTAAATGTCGTTACACCTATAAACATTTGAAAACACCTCATGTGACTCATATAGAACTCCAGTGAGATTAACTATATTGAACTTATTAGAAACATGCAAAGATTCCTAAGTCTAATATATAATTCAGGCATATAAAAATTCTAGTTCAGTAAAATAATCTCATTAATCATGAAGGCCTTCATTTGGTAAAGTTCCAACATTGTATGGAGGTAACTAGTCAAATATAAACATTTAGAATCAGGGCATAACACTAACATCATCTTTGTGACACACCATCAGCCAGAACAGGAACATATCATGCAATCCTAAAATTTAATTCCAAATAAAAAAAGTCTACCAAACAAGACTATTCATATAATAAGTAAATCAATATATTAATCATAGTGGATAATAAATTCCATAATTAACTAGTTGTCAGCATTTAATGTATGATTCCATGCTAGACGGGTAAGAATAGGGCAATAGATTATATTTACAAAAGAATTATTAATTTTCACAACAAGAAACATATTCAACAACATTAGATTTATCAAGTAGCAATGTAAGGAATACAATAAATATTCAACTCATGTTTGACACAGCTTGTCATCTTTATATTCATTTTTCCTAAAACTACTTGCTCATACCTCACCAAGAAGAAGTCATCACGCCTTATTCTTGTGTCAATGACTCACCATCACTATCTTAGGGTTTAACCAGACACCCTAAGATATAAACAACATACTCTAGTCTACCATAGGGTTTCCCAAAGAGGCTCACATCCTCATCTTAGACACACGAGATAGAAACCAACATGATATAATATTACATATCATCATTGAATATCATATATCATCATATTTCACATGCTTCAAAATATTCATTTCAAATCTATTCATCAAGGACATAGACTTTCACATCAGAGTATTTATCTCCAGAATCACGTCATGTGGCTCACTCCTAAATCTTGGTGGTATAACATTCATCTCTTGATCCATACTCCAGAAATCCTTCTCATATTATCAAATAACTAAAATGAGATCTCATAAAAGTGGGTCGTTTACCTGCTAGGTATCTTGGTGCCCCCATTGTAGGTGGGAAAGGGTCATCCAAGGATTTTGCTCAATGCTTGGACTTCCTTAGATCCAAGATACAGGGATGGTCTACTTTGCGGCTGTCTTTGACCGGCAGGTTGATGCTTACCAGATCGGTCCTACAGGTTATGGTCAGATTTTGGTGTGAGGTTTGTGATATCCCTCATCCTACTACCGACAACATGAGAAATCTTATAGCCAACTTTGTTTGGGGCAACAAAGGACATGCCTTGTCTTGGGACAACATTACGAAGCCTTTCTGCAAAGGAGGCCTCAACATTACAATGCCTGATGATATGGTGAGGCAAAGCCATGGAAGAAGGGTGGATAGATTCCTTAGAAATAAGGAGAACATTTGGTCTTCATGGCTGTGCAGCAGATACAGTGACTTTCACAGAGGCTATGATGGCTCATCTTCAAGGGTGTGGAGGAATATGTGCAGAAAATGGGAGGTCATGCACAGCTCCTACAGTGTGGATGTGGATGGGTTTGCTGTTCTGGTCAGCGTGAGAGTGACTCCATGGATCAACACTTTTTTTGGGAGTGATGTTGTATTGTTCAAGTTGTTGTGGAATCCCTGCCACATTCTGAAATGGAGTACTACCAAGTATAGATCAATTCTTGGTAGGCTACCTACTAAGGACAGAATGGCCAGGTGGGGTCTGCAGGTGCAAACGACCTGTGTACTCTGTAGTACACATGAAGAAAATCATGACCATCATTTTGGCAGCTGTAATTTCTTCAGACGTGTTTGGGCCATTGTGTGCCTCAAGAGTGAATGGGGCCAAATTTTTGATGACAACATTTAGGGACTGATGAACAAGCTACTTAGTAAGTTGAGCAGTAAATATTGTACTGCTGTTGGCGGCATTTGCTTATCGGGTGTCTGTTACCACATTTGGGAGGAAAGAAACAATAGAATACATGGTGGTAAAAAATGTAATGAGGAAGGGATTGTGGGCAAGATAACCATATCCCTTGCTCAGACTCTCAAAGTTTGAAAAGGACTTGCTTCAGGTCTGTCTGAGCAAGCTAAAAGATACTAGGGTTTCTATAGATAACATCCCCATGTTTACGTTTTTGTAGGTTCTGTAGGTCCTGGCTTTGTACAGGTACCTTTGGCAGTATATTTACCTATTTCCAAACAAAATGAGATCTTTTTCATTTTCAAAGTATGGACCTTGAGAGAAGCTCATAGTGTGTTGGGCACCTAAATATATTTTCATCATTTCACTTGTTATTTAATTCATTTATTGATCTTAAAAGATATTCAATCATCATTTCACAAATGTGTGCATTCTTGTACAAATAGAATGATATAAAGTATATTAGGGTTAATAAGAAAGAAAATAATTGAAACAAAAAGCATACGAAATCTATAATTTGTGAAATTTATGTTTCTTTTCATGTTACATCATCTCATTGCAATCATCATCAGTGGGCTATCAACTTGAAACATAAGCATTTTCTAACATTTGCCCTAAATAAGGTTTATCAAATATAATCGATGCATGCTAATTAAATCTCAATATATTCCTTATTAGTTCATTCCACACCACATTACTTAACAATTATTCACAAATGTACTAGAACTAACAACAATATAAGCATGTAGACATCTTGTGTCATTCATCATACTCAAAATAGGTTTATCATACAACACATGCTTATTCCATCTGATTTCTATATATATGAATAAACATGCATAACACACTTAAATACTCCTCTTTTACTATTTACCATTCTTCAGTTAGGATTGACATCCAACACATACATAACCTCATTTGAAATCCATCAAATTAGACCATTCTCATAATACAAGTGTTCTACAGACAATTACAATCTAAACAAGTATTCTTATGAATCAAATTGCATCCCTAAACTTCATCTCTACTTTACTTAGACTATACTAATGTACATTCATTAATACCTTATTTCATAGTATTAGTCATTATTATAACATATCTCATCATATTAGGGTTACAATTAGATTCTCAGACCCAACCATGTACTTTTTTCATTTTTCCTTCATTTCATATCAATAGTCATAACTTATATGATATGTTGTTTACTACTATTCTTGGGATCTATGATTCTAAATTAATTAATGCATAAAGTTTCTCTCTCATTGAAATCTTTCATAGTCTGACTTAAGTCTATTTCATTCAATTTAGATCAACCCCTATATTTACAATAAATATATGAAATACTTTCTCATACTCATTTCATTAATTTCATCCATAACTTGTCATCAACATTCACTTCACACTTTACCATTTCCTCTCTTGTATTTAGATGAGCATACAAACATTTTCTTTCAATGGTATTTTGGTAATTATAAGAAATATTTATATTCCTTATAAAACCCTCAATTTAGAGAGCACAACATATTAGGGTTTCTGCTTCTTATTCTTTAAAATTTATTCATATTCCCAGTTCATCATTATGTGCCTCATATAAAAGTCTTGTATTCATGCAGGGTTTACTCATTATTCTATAAATTATATTATAATAGAAGCAATAGTCTTAGATAATCCTAATCACACGTAACACCTTTAATTCAAGTAATAACACCCACTATTGAGCATTTCTTCGCATTATAAAATTATATACAACTTTAGGCTTTGTCTCTCATATTTGACTTAATATTGAATTTATAGGGTTTTCAAGTGGATGAATTAGTTTAGTACATCACAACAACCTTACTATTCAGTAATCTCATCATGGGTGAGTAGGGTTTCATTAATGTTATTCACACATATAGAAACCATAGTTTTTATTAAACACATTTATTGCATTAGTTCTTATACATAAGTTCATTTGCTCATTTGGGTCAATCCCTAAACATCAACCCTAGACATGGAATACATCCATCTCCAAACCTACATATGATCATTATGTACATGACATATGTAATTCTATAATTATCTAAAAATATTGTTGGGGAACTCATTCTTAGTAAGGCCCTTCATAATTCTATACTTGTCAACTCAACTTCCGAGTATAACATTCATTAGGCTGATTTTAGGTAGTATATGTGTAAGACAACATAGTTATCTATCCATAAGATTTTTCAAAAATTTTGAACCAATATATTAAGAACTAGACAAAGAAAAACTCCATGGGAAATAATCCAATCTATTAGAAATCATTTCCTCATAATCTTCCCAAATGATGACCTGAAGCATACAAAAGGAAGCAAGGATGATGATTATTTTTGCTAGATTGAATTAGTCTATCAACATGATTACATAGATTAAGTAAAAGATAAAAACTCCCTCATGTGCAAATAACCTCAACAATATTTCATAAGTTCTGAATTTCTAGAAATCCAATCAACTCCTATGAATTCAACCCATTTCTTTCCCTTCTCAACTTAGGAACCCTAGTATTGGAGATTGGATAGAAAGAAATAGAAAAAAGGGTGATTTGATATCATTTTGCCCAAATCAGAGGAGGGACATAATTTAGACATTAAAGAGAATATTCACCATGAAAACCTATCTAAAGAAGGTAAATGTACATTCATGATTACTCAGGGGATAAAACCCTAGATCACTGTATTCATCTCTATCCTCCCTCAAACCCTAATTATCCATATCACTATAGGATTTCATTTATTTGGAATGCATAATGAAATATGGGATGTACTAGGTGTTAGGTTACTGATATGATTAGTTAAGGTGGTTGGGATAATTACAAATTAACCCCACATTTATGTTTTCTTTTATTTCAATAGAATTTTTTGTCATAAAAGTTAACTAATAAAGCTATATTTTGTAAGCAAACATTCTTCAAAATTTCTAAACAATTTGTGTGTTGTATGAAATAAAGTTTTGTAAATCCAGCTAAATTTCAGCAAATTTGGAGTTACCAATAAATAATTACAATCAAACACTATTTTGCTATACAACAATCATTATCATGGTCAATTTAATTAGAATTAGACAGACAAACATATGCAAACAACATCCAAATATTATAAAATTTGTACTAGCACGTAAATTTGAGTTGTACTCATCATATCCAAAGTTAAAATAAATGTAAATTATATATAAAATAATCAAAGTAATTTACTACACAATTGTATTTATCAAATGTTGCATTCATGTACTTCAGAATCCCAAATTTCAACTGATTTGGGTTTTCACTTGAAAATCCTAATTGTTAAAATCAAATAATATTTTAAATTAATGAAGTCCAAAACATCAAACTATCATCATTAATTAAGATAAAACTAAGATCAATCAAGTAAAGTACATAATCATCCAAGTAAACCCTAATGAAATGACTAAGTTAAAAATGGGTCATGATATTAAGAATGTTAAGTCTATCATTGTCATAAAGACACATGAAAAATAAAAGAAAAAAAATTCAAAAGATATTTCAATACTAATCTAAGCAATGTTAAATACTCTCATGGTATAGATATTCCATTAGAAACAAATAGAAAATAGCAATGTAATATTAGGCTGATACCCAAAGTGTTAGGCCCACAATAGAGAAATGCGACTATAAATTTATGTATTTATGAGGAGTTACACCAAAGTAGAAGACAAGAGGACAACAAGCTGCACCACTAGTCCTTTCATGATTTCTAAACCAATCCTTTGAAACACTACATCCATACACTTGGGAATCATAACATTACTATTCATCACTTTTAGGACCCTCTACAGTAGATCCATAACTTCTGGTGCTAAGAATCCAAAAGGGATAATGGTGTATTGATTGTCAATCCACACTTTATCATGCTTAACCACTTTAACTGAGGAAGCTTTAATGGTAGTATATCCTACTATAAAAGAACCACTCCTTAATCCCACTAGTGTAGAAACTCCTGTCATATCTTCACACACATGTTTCCCACTGACCCATCCAAAAATCAAAACAACAACATGTGTAAGTGTCGATCTCCCTTCTTGTGGATCTGTCAAATAGTTTGTAGGTGCATCTTTCTAGGTACTCTGAAAGGCAAAAGGAGCTCACTTTGGGGATCACCTAACTAAGGAAGAAAAGATAGGCAAACAAAAGAAAATAAAACAAGAGAACAACATCAAACAAAAAGTAAGCAACAAAAGTATGGAAGGAAAATGGATTGGGTTTCACCAACTAAGATCTCTCACTAACATGCAAAACTCACCCCCCTTTATATACCTTTATCAAGATTACAAGCAATCATCAATTATGTTTGTTCCCTCCTCTCTCAAGTTTAGGATAGATCTAGATTATAAGGTGGGCTTTCTCTCTCGATATGACAGCCAAACAACTGCAAAGAAAACCATATGACCATAAGATTTAGTATTCCAACACTTTCATGCATTCATACTACTCCATATAACTAGAAAAGGTTGTTAGAACTCTTTCGAGGCACTAACAATCATATATCATGGGATGGTAGCTAAGCATACAAGTGAAGCATTAAGAATAAGAGTATGGAGATAATCTTGATAAGAGCATATATATATTCAAAGGGAAGCAAGAATATACATTTGGGAGAGCCTTAGTGGCTACTCCCAACCCAAGTTAAATGTTTAGCCACACATGTTAACGGGAAGCATAACGACATTACAGAAGGGTGGATACATCAACAATAACAAAAAGGTGAAGGGTACACTGTGAGGGGGATAATAGATCTAGAGAAGGTAGAAGGCGATACACCCACTATACTTCTTTAGATCTAGATCTGGAGCAGACATGGATGATGGAAACTCCTTCTTTCAAATAAGAGAATGGTTGATCTTCTCTCTCCTCCAACTTTGATCATCAGAGGCAAAAGACCGATGGGATGAATGTAGATGACTCTGGAGTTTGGCAACACTTTGTGGTCCTTGATGATCTCCCCATATGACTGGTGGAGGCGGGGGTCTATTTATAGATGTTGCCCACTGACTTAACTTTTGGGCAGCAGTCACAACACATGGGCTGGTCGTGACCTTCATCATGGTGATGGTACTTTGGGGAGTCTGCCTCAGTCACAGGAGCGGTCTCGGTCACAACTTGCCCGATGATTGTGACGATCCCATTCTTATGGTCGCAATCTACCGCGGTCGTAGTATATTCTCATCCAATTGCGGTGTCTTACTTCGGATGGAAGGGGGAGCCATGGTCAGGATGTGGGGTCACCAGGAAGAGGCTCCATCATGGTTGTGATGTTAGTGGATTTTCTAGTCACAGTCACGACCCATGTTGCGGTCGCGACATAGCATGAACCTACACTGAGTAAGAAATGTATGAATTTAAGATTTTGGCAGTAAGATACTCAAATGAATAGAGAAATCCATAAAATTTATGCTAGGGTAGGAGTAAAACATATGCAAAAAGTTCACAAAATGAGATGTTATCAACTCCCCCAAACATAGAACTGAGCATGTCCTCAGGCTAATGGGTAGGATTGAAATAATTGAGAGATGAGTTATGGATAACAAATTTTCAAAAAACCCACCATTATAGAGTTATCTCATTCTTATAGCAAAACTCTTCTGGTATGGTCAGTTTGAATCCTGAAATTCTATTTCCTCCATTTTCATATCCAGAGTTGCTTGACTTAAAATCTTGTTCGAATGCCTTTTGTAGTAAAGGGCTCTCCCTCTTAATGACCCCCCACACTCTGGGCTTGGTTGCTAGCTATACTTGTACATCATCCTGTGAGGGGTAGCTTTCACACCCTTCCTTTATTTTAGTTGAGCCTATGCTAATGTTCTTAGGTACGATTCAACTTCTAAGTGATTTTCCTACACTCCTTAATTTCCCTTACCCATAGGAAGTCGTAAAGATAGTTTTACCCTAAGGGCTCCTAATGTTAAGTCAGGTGGTAGCATGAGGGTTGCTTGGGAGTGGTTGTGGGTATACTTGGCATTTGGATTCCACTTATGGGCATGACATGTCTGCATTAATGAGTGTAGCAATACGCATGCCATGTGGGACCTTTTGTCATTTTTTATATGCAACTCTCATATTTTTTGGGGATTTTCATATCTACTCTCAGGCTTGGGAAAAGGGTTTTGAAGGATTTTTTGGGCAGATAAGCCTCTTTTCATCCCAAAGCAGGGATAATTAAAACTGGAATGGGAATTTGTTTCCTTCTCTAGGGAGGCAAAGACTTTCTAGCTAGAACCGTTAGGTTGGGATGATTGGTCGGGAGTATTGCTGGTAAAGGCATCCGGTTTTCAAGGATTCCATAGATTTAGTATTGTTCCACACATGACGTTTTGTCGTAAGAATGAGATAGAACCATATTGTTGGGCCTCTTGCTTTTACTTTTAATTGTGTATTGGTAGCTCATTTGTGCCTCTCTAGAAATGATTGCACTATAGCATATAGAAGGAGGACTGACAAATCTTAGTAGGGGAGAAGTTGGATGGTGAAGGGCTAAGAAAAAACTGCAAATTATAGTAAAATTTTGTAAATTTTGTTCGGGGATTTAAAAAATGTTTCAAAATCTCTTATTCTTAGTTTTAGGAAGAACAAGAATATGTATAAGTGTGAGTTAAATTTTAGTGAAAAAATTGTACCTCTCACGCCCGCTTTTAACTCCTCCCCCAAACTTATCATTCACCCCCACCTGGGGTGTCAAAATTGGAGTTGTAGGTTTAAATAGGCTTTCTTTATTGTTGTTGGCTATTTTTTGTTGCCCATTTTGATATCAGGAGCATACTGGCATATACTATGTGTAGTGGGTGGTATTATTCATGTTGTGTTCTCTCCACCTTCATATTCATCGTGGCGAGGGCAATCATCCAGGCTAAACAATAGAATCTGGGGTCATTTGACAGTGGCACTTGTTGTGGGCTTCAATGGAAGAACTACGTCTTTCTAAAGTTTTTTCCTTCTTTATGCTTGTACCTTTTTCTATGATTTTTTATCATTTCGATGATTGCTTCACCGCACATGACTTCCTTTTCTTCTATAGGTGTCTTTGCAGTAGTCATGTTAGTGTGTTTGTTCAGTGCAAATGTTGCATCAGAGCTGTTATATAGAACTACAGTCCTTGCTATAATATTGACTACTTGCAGAGTCCAATGATTATCATGCAGGATGGGTAGGAATATATGGTCGGGGAGAGAGGTTGCCAGGCATTGCAGTAGGCAGTCTTTTTTTTTTGGAAATAGGTAAATAGTATTGCCAAAAGCCGTATACCAAGCTAAACAACTACAAAGGTAGCAGGCCCAAATCAACAAAAATGTGCAAGGCCTAGCAGCTATGTGGGGGTGTTATCTACAAAGACCCCAAAAAAGCTTTGTATTAGTTCTTAGATTAGCAACCAGTTCGGGCTTAGTTGCAAAAGCCCAAACCAGATCAGTCAAAATCATCTTTTGAAGACCTCTTTCATCCATCGAGCCACAACCATGGATTCTTCTATTCCTCTCTCTCCATATGTTGAAACAGACACACACAAGGAAGAGGCCATCGGTGCAGGCCCTCTTGCACCCTCTTGCCATGTCTATCAGGTCTGTTATCAATCCAAATGAGGACTGCCTCGATAATGAAGGGAACCTGCATGCCCCAATCATTTCGTAAGCAAGTGATCTGCCAGATGCTCTTAGAGTATTTGCAATAAAAAACAAGTGATCTTTGGTCTCAATCCCTGTAGCGTAGAGAGAACAAGTCGTATCCACCTGGATACCCCAACTTTCCATTCTATCTTTAGTGGGTAATCTATTAAGTAGAGCTCTATATAGGAGCGTGCTCCATTTGGGATAGTGAAACATGTCCCAAATAGCGTGGAACCAAGTAACGTCAGGTTCGTTGCTATTGTTGATGTTGGGTAAGGTAGGCAGAGCTCCAACCTGACCCAAAGGATCAATAGACAGCACACCAAACAGATCCTTGTACTGCTTGCACATGCTTCTCCAAATCCTTGATGGATTTGAGCATCCCTCCATGGTGATGGCGAGTCCATACCTGTTTCTCATCCATTGAACCCACACATTCTCAGGTTTATTGCAAAATTTGTTGATCCCCTTCATAGTACATGTCTCCATGATCTTATGTCCATCAATAAGATGTAGCCCGCCTTTTTTATAAGGTTTAGTAACCCTTTCCCAAGAGACACCATGTTTGTGCCCACCCCAAAAGAAGGCAACATACATAGCTTTAATCCTATTCAGGACTGCACTCAGGATATCACAGAGATCACTCCAATATCTTAGCATGCTTTGGATCACTGTCCTGATGAGAACCATGCGACCATCCATAGAGATGTTGATACCAGACCAGATGTCCACTTTGTCTTTTACTTTGACCACCAACATACTGAAGTCTTTAACCAAACCTCTTCCTCCCATTATGGGTATACCCAAGTATCTAGTGGTCCATCTGCCTCTTCTGACCCCCATAGCCCTTTTCAATCTGCCTCTTTTCGAGTGGCATGATTTGGAGCTGAAGATTTGAGATTTAATCGTATTTATGTACAAATCAGTAGCATGCCCAAAACACATCACTACCTTTTTGTATTCATTAAGCCTGTTGGCATGGCCAACCGAGAAAAGCAGCACATCATCAGCAAAAATTAGATGTGTCATAACTTTGCTGCCCTTAATTTTGAAGCTCTTTATCTTGCCCTCTTGTTCAACAATCTTTATGGAATTAATAAGCCCCTCCATCATGATTGTGAAAAGAAGAGGTGATAGTGAGTCCCCCTGCCTCAACCCATTAGATGCACGGAACAGGCCAGTAGGTGCACCATTCACCAAAATGGAGAAGGAAGTCGTTTCCGCACACTCCTTCATCCAACCGATCCAAGTTTCATTAAAACCCATAGCCTCCATGATTTCCCAGAGTGCATTCCACACCACAGAGTCATACTCCTTTGTGATGTCGATCTTGACTTAGGCTTTAGAGCTTGATCTCTATTTATTGAAGTCCACAAGAAACTTTGATGCAAGCAAGGCACAGTCCGCAATGTTTGTTCCTTTAATCAAGGTGATTTGTTCACTCGAGATGATACTAGGAAGGATGCACTTCAGTCTACTCGTGAGTAGTTTGGAAATGATTTTATAAAGGACATTGCAGTAGGCTATGGGTCGGTAAACTATGATGGAGGTGGCATGCTCGAACTTGGGAATTAGTTTGATGAAAGCGTGGTTGACCGCCCTGACCATCCACCTGCCATCTAGGAACCAGTTGACAACATAGCAGACATCAGCCCCGATAAGAGGCCACATCTTATGGAAGAAAAGGCTATTAAAGCCATCAGTGCCTGGAACCTTAGAGTGGTGAATCGAGAGCACCGCTTTCTTTATCTCTTCCTCAGTCACACTTCTGCAAAGCTCTTCATTCATGCCTTCATTAACTCTACTATTCAGTAGGTGCGCCTCTTTAAGATTAGAGCAAGGGTTGTGCTGGTTGTATAGTTTGTTAAAGAACTCCATGGTAGCCCAAGCAACCTCCTCTTGACCCCCCAAAGTATGAACCTCCTCATTAATAAGCTCATGAATAGTATCAATCATTTCCTTCTTCTTCATGGAACTGTGGTATATTTTGGTATTTCAATCACTGTCATTCACCCATCTCATACGGCTTCTCTGCCATAGGAACAACTCCTTAGCTTTTTCCAGCTTCATTAGTCTCTCCTCATCCATGTGCACCTCCTCAATAGCATGGTCATCCATCGAGTTCACTCTAGCATCAACAGAAGCCTTGTTGTAGGTGTCAAGAGCTGCCTTAGTGAGGTTAGGAAAATTCACTTTCTCTTTCGCCCACTTGTTAAGGGCCCTCTTCGTAACCTATAGCTTCTTAACGACAACAATGAGAGGGTTCCCCACCACCTCCGTCCCCCAACTTTGCTCCACAATTTCTTTA
Organism: Alisma plantago-aquatica; assembly: GCA_963693085.1. Classification (NCBI taxonomy): domain Eukaryota; kingdom Viridiplantae; phylum Streptophyta; class Magnoliopsida; order Alismatales; family Alismataceae; genus Alisma; species Alisma plantago-aquatica. The sequence goes on from OY856409.1 coordinate 121,913,538, forward strand.
AAGCCAGGCCAATCGCACCACAGATTGAGAAATCTGAAAGGTCTCACGGTATGGGGTGAATTCGTCAGTTCCATACGCATCCAAGCATGGTCACTGAACGGGTGGGAACCCATTTTGATGACGGCATGCAGGAAAAGATTTAACCATTGTTCATTCACTAATCCTCTGTCAAGGTGACTAACTATTAATCTGTTGTTGCTTTACTTATTAGTCCAAGAAATAATACCCCCTACAACTAGAAGCTCTAGAAGATTAGCACAGTCCATCGTTTCATTGAATGCCGCCATAACTCTTTCTGGTATAGGTAGACCCCCTTTTTTCTCCCTGGCCCTATGAAAGTTGTTGAAATCCCCAAACACAAGCCAGGGGATCTCATTCTGAGCCACCCCTTTAATGTCCTCCCACAAAGTCTTGTGGTTGCTTTCCAAGTTCTCACCATACACACCAGTGATAATGGCTGAGAACCCACCTTCATTGAAGCAACTGATTATCGCGGCTTGATCCGAGAAATGAATTGGATCCACTCTCCACACCTGAGGGTTCCATCCAATCACGATTCTGCCTCTATCAACATGATTTAGGTTGTCCATAGTCTGCCAATTCACCGGGAAAATGGCACTGGCTCTAACACCATTAGCTCTGCGGATCTAAGTTTCAAAACAAAAAATGGGTCATTACAGTAAGAATGTTAAGTCTATCATTGTCATAAAGGCACATGCAAAAAAAAAATTCAAAAGATATTTCAATACCAATCTAAGCAATGTTAAATACTCTCATGGTATATATATTCCATTAGAAACAAATAGAAAATAGGAATGTAATATTAGACTGATACCCAAAGTGTTAGGCCCACAATAGAGAAATACGACTATAAATTTATGTATTTATGAGGATTTACACCAAAGTAGAAGACAAGAGGACAACAAGCTGCACCACTAGTCCTTTCTAGATTTCTAAACCAATCCTTTGAAACACTACATCCATACACTTGGGAGTCATAACATTACTACTCATCACTTTTGGGACCCTCTACAGTAGATCCATAACTTCTGGTGCTAAGAATCCAAAAGGGATAATGGTGTATTGATTGTCAATCCACGCTTTATCATGCTTAACCACTTTAACTGAGGAAGCTTTAATGGTAGTATATCCTACTGTAAAAGCACCACTCCTTAATCCCACTAGTGGAGAAACTCCTGTCATATCTTCACACACATGTTTCCCTCTGACCCATCCAAAAATCAAAACAACAACATGTCTAAGTGTCGATCTCCCCTCTTGTGGATTTGTCAAATAGTTTGTAGGTGCATCTTTCTTAGTACCATGAAAAGCAAAAGGAGCTCACTCTGGGGATCACCTACCTTAGGAAGAAAAGAAAGGCAAACAAAAGAAAATAAAACAAGAGAACAACATCAAACAAAAAGTAAGCAACAAAAGTATGGAAGGAAACATGGATTGGGTTTCACCAACCAAGATCTCTCACTAACATAAAAACTCGCCCCCCCCTTTGTATACCTTTATCAAGATTACAAGCAATCATAAATTATGTTTTTTCCCTCCTCTCTCAAGTTTAGGATAGATCTAGATTATAAGGTGGCCTTTCTCTCTCGATATGACAGCCAAACAACTACAAAGCAAACCATATGACCATAAGCTTTAGTATTCCAACACTTTCATGCATTCATACTACTCCATATAACTAGAAAAGGTTGTTAGAACTCTTTTGAGGCACTAACAATCATATATTAGGGGATGGTAGCTAAGCATACAAGTGAAGCATTAACAATAAGAGTATGGAGATAATCTTGAAAAGAGCATATATATATTCAAAGGGAAGCAAGAATATACATTTGGGAGAATCTTAGTGGCTACTCCCAACCCAAGTTAAATGTTTAGCCACACATGTTAACAGGAAGCATAACGATGTTACAGAAGGGTAGATACATCAACAATAATAAAGAGGTGAAGGGTACAATGTGAGGGGGATAATAGATCTAGAGAAGGTAGAAGGTGATACACCCACTGTACTTCTTTAGATATAGATCTGGAGCGGACATGGATGGTGGAAACTCCTTCTTTAAAATAAGAGAATGTCCGATCTTATCTCTCCTCCAACTTTCATCTTCAGAGGTAAAAGACTGACAGGATGAATGTAGATGACTCTGGAGTTTGGCAGCACTTTGTGGTCCTTGATGATCTCCCCATATGACTAGTGGAGGTGGGGGTCTATTTATAGATGCTGCCCACTGACTTAACTTTTGGGTAGCGATCATAACACTTGGGATGGTCACGACCTTCATCGCGGTGATGGCACTCTGGGTAGTCTGCCTCAGTCACAGAAGTGGTCTCGGTCGCAGCTTGCTCGACGATTGTAACGATCCCATTCTTATGGTCGCGGTAGCTACCACGGTCGTAGTAGATTCTCATCCAATTGTGGTGTCTTACTTCGGCTAGAAGGGGGAGCCGTGGTTAGGATGTGGGGTCACTAGGAAGAGGCTCCATCACAGTCGTGATGTTAGTGGATTTTCTAGTCACAGTCACGACCCATGTTGCGGTCGCGAAATGGCATGAACCTACACTGAGTAAGAAATGTATGAATTTAAGATTTTGGCACTAAGTTACTCAAATGAATAGAGAAATCCATAAAATTTATGCAAGGGTAGGAGTAAAACATATGCAAAAAGTTCACAAAATGAGATGTTATCAACTCCCCCAAACATAGAACTGAGCATGTCCTCAGGCTAATGGGTAGGATTGAAATAATTGAGAGATGAGTTATGGATAACAAATTTTCAAAAAACCCACCATTATAGAGTTATCTCATTCTTACAGCAAAACTCTTGTGGTATGGTAATTTTGAATCCTGAAATTCTATTTCCTCCATTTTCATATCTAGAGTTTCATGACTTCAAATCTTGTTCGAATGCCTTTTTTAGTAAAGGACTCTCCCTCTTAATGACCCCCACTCTCTGTGCTTGGTTGCTAGCTATACTTGTACATCATCCTGTGAGGGGTAGCTTTCATACCCTTCCTTTATTTTAGTTGAGCCTATGCTAATGTTCTCAGGTACGATTCAACTTCCAAGTGATTTTTCTACACTCCTTAATTCCCTCACCCATAGGTAGTCATAAAGATATGTTTACCCTAAGGGCTCCTAATGTTAAGTCAGGTGGTAGCATGAGGGTTGCTTGGGAGTGGTTGTGGGTATACTTGGCATCAGGATTCCACTTATGGGAACGACATGTTTGCATTAATGAGTGTAGCAATACGCATGCCACGTGGGACCTTTTGACATTTTTTATACACAACTCTCATAATTTTTTTGGGCTTTTCATATCTGCTCTCAGGCTTGGGAAAAGGGTTTTGAAGGATTTTTTGGGCGGCTAAGCCTCTTTTCATCCCAAAGCGGGTATAATTAAAACTGGAATGGGCAGTTGTTTCCTTCTCTAGTGCGGCGAAGACTTTCTAGCTAGAACCGTTAGGTTGGGATGATTGGTCGGGAGTATTGTTGGTAAAGGCCTCTGGTTTTCAAGGATTCCAAAGATTTAGGATTGTTCCACACACAATGTTTTGTCGTAAGAATGAGATAGAACCATATTGTTGGGCCTCTTGCTTTTACTTTTATGTGTATTGGTAGCTCTTTTGTGCCTCTCTAGAAATGATTGCACTATAGCATATAGAAGGAGGACTGACAAATTTTAGTAGGGGAGAAGTTGGATGATAAATGGGCTAAGCAAAACTGCAAATTATAGTAAAATTTTGTAAATTTTGTTCGGGGATTTCAAAAATATTTAAAAATCTCTTATTCTTAGTTTTAGGAAGAACAAGAATATGTACACATGGGAGTTAAATTTTAGTGAAAAAATTGTACCTCTCACGCCCGCTTTTAACTCCTCCCCCAAACTAATCATTCACCCCAACCAGGGGTGTCAAAATTGGAGTTGTAGGTTTAAATAGGCTTTCTTTATTGTTGTTGGCTATCTTTTGTCGCCCGTTTTGATATCACGAGCATACTGGCATATACTATATGTAGTGGGTGGTATTGTTCATGTTGTGTTCTCTCCACCTTCATATTCATCATGGTGAGGGCAATCATCCAGGCTAAACAATAGAATCTGGGGTCATTTGACAGTGGCACTTGTTGTGGGATTCAATGGAAGAACTACATCTTTCTATAGTTTTTGCCTTCTCTATGCTTGTACCTTTTTTATGACTTTTTATCATTTTGATGATTGCTTCAGTGCACATGACTTCCTTTTCTTCTATAGGTGTCTTTGCAGTAGTCTTGTTAGTGTGTTTGTTCAGTGCAAAGGTTGCATCAGAGCTGTTATATAGAACTACAATCCTTGCTATAATATTGACTACTTGTAGAGTCCAATGATTATCATGCAGGATGGGTAGGAATATATGGTCAGGGAGAGAGGTTGTCAGGCATTAGAGTAGATGGTCTTTTTTTTTTGGAAATAGGTAAATAGTATTGCCAAAAACCGTATAGCAAGCTAAACAACTACAGAGGCACCAGGCCCGAATCAACAAAAAGGTGCAAGGCCTAGCAGCTATGTGGGGGTGTTATCTACAAAGACCCCAAAAAAGCTTTGTATTAGTGCTTAGATTAGCAGTCAAGTTGGGCTTAGTTGCAAAATCCCAAACCAGATCAGTCGAAATCATCTTCAGAAGACCTCTTTCGTCCATTGAGCCACAGCCGTGGATTCTTCTATTCCTCTCTCTCCATATGTTGAAACAGACACACACAAGGAAGAGGCCATCGACGCTGGCCCTCTTGCCATGTCTATCAGGTCTATTATCAAGCCAGCTGAGGACTGCCTTGATAATGAAAGGAACATGCAGGCCCCAATCATTTCATAAACAAGTGATCTGCCAGATGCTCTTGGAGTATTTGCAATAAAAAACAAGTGATCTTTGGTCTCGATCCCTATAGAGTAGAGAGAACAAGATGTATCCACCTGGATACTCCAGCTTTCCATTCTATCTTTAGTGGGTAATCTGTTCAGCAGAGCTCTATATAGGAGTGTGCTCCATTTGGGACAGTGAAACCTATCCCAAACAGCGTGGAACCAAGTAATGTCAGGTTTGTTGCTATTTTTGATGATGGGTAAGGTAGGAAGGGCACCAACCTGACCCAAAGGATCAACAGACGACACACCAAATAGATCCTTGTACCACTTGCACATGCTTCTCCAAATCCTCGACGGATTGGAGAATCCCTCCATGGTGATGGCTAGTCCATACCTATTTCTCATCCATTTAACCCACACATTCTTAGGTTTATTGCAAAACTTGTTGATCCGCTTCATAGTACATGTCTCCATGATCTTCTGTCCATTAGTAAGATGCAGCCTACCTTTTTTATAAGGTTTAGTAACCCTTTCCCAAGAGACACCATGTCCGCGCCCACCCCAAAGGAAGGAAGTAGAATAGCTTTAATCCTATTCAGGACTGCACTCGAGATATCACAGAGATCACTCCAATATCTTAGCATGCTTTGGATCACCATCCTGATGAGAACCATGCAGCCAGCCATAGAGATGTTGATACCAGACCTGATGTCCACTTTGTCTTTTACTTTGTCCACCAACATACTGAAGTCTTTAACCAAACCTCTGCCTCCCATGATGGGTATACCCAAGTATCTAGTGGGCCATCTACCTCTTTTGACCCCCGAACCCTTTTCAATCTGCCTCTTCTCGAGTCACATGATTTGGAGATGAAGATTTGAGATTTAATCGTATTGATGTACAAATCAGTAGCACGCCCAGAACCCATCACTACCTTTTTGTATTCATTAATCCTGTTGGCATGGCCAGCCGAGAAAAGCAGCACATCATCAGTGAAAATCAGATGCATCATAACTTTGCAACCGTTAATTTTGAAGCTCTTTATCTTGCCATGTTGTTCAAAAATCTTTATGGCATTAGTAAGCCCCTCCATCATGATTGTGAAAAGGAGAGGTGATAGTGGGTCCCCCTGCCTCAACCCATTAGATGCACAGAACAGGCCACTAGGTGCACCATTCACCAAAGAGGAGAAGGAAGTCGTTTCCACACACTCCTTCATCCAACCAATCTAAGTTTCATTAAAACCAATAGCCTCCACGATTTCCCATAGTGCATTCCACACCACAGTGTCGTATGCCTTTTTGATGTTGATCTTGATGTAGGCTTTAGAGCTCGATCTCTGTTTATTGAAGCCCACAAGAAACTCTGATGCAAGCAAGGCACAGTCTGCAATGTTCCTTCCTTTAATGAAGGTGTTTTGTTCACTCGTGATGATACTAGGAAGGATGCACTTCAGTGTACTCACGAGTAGTTTGGAAATGATTTTATAGAGGACATTGCAGCAGGCTATGGGTCGGTAAACCGTGATGGAGGTGGCATGCTCGGACTTGGGAATTAGTTTGATGAAAGTGTGGTTGACCGCCCTGACCATCCGCCCGCCATCTAGGAACCAGTTGACAGCATAGCAAACATCAGCCACGATAAGAGGCCACATCTTGTGGAAGAAAAGGTTATTAAAGCCATCAGGGCCTGGCGCCTTAGAGTGGTGAATCGAGAGAACCGCTTTCTTTATCTCTTCCTCAGTCACACTTCTGCAAAGCTCTTCATTCATGCCTTCATTAACATTACTATTCGGTAGGTGCGCCTCTTTAAGATTAGAGCAAGGGTTGTGCTAGTTGTACAGTTTGTTAAATAACTCCATGGTAGCACAAGCAACCTCCTCTTGACCCCCCATAGTATGAACATCCTCGTTAATAAGCTCATGAATAGTATCAAGCATTTCCTTCTTCTTCATGGCACTGTGGTATATTTTGGTATTTCGATCACCGTCATTCACCCATCTCATAGGGATTCTCTGCCATAGGAACTACTCCTTAGCTTTTTCCAGCTTCATTAGTCTCTCCTCAGCCCTGTGCACCTCCTCAATAGCATGGTCACCCATCGGATTCATTCTAGCATCAACAGAAGCCTTGTTGTAGGTGTCAAGAGCTGCCTTAGTGAGGTTAGGCAAATTCACTTTCTCTTTCGCCCACTTCTTAAGGGCCTTCTTCATAACCTGCAGCTTCTTAAGGACACCAATGAGAGGGTTCCCCACCACCTCCATCCCCCAACTTTTCTCCACAATGTCTTAAAAATCCAGGCCAATCGCACCACAGATTGAGAAATCTGAAAGGTCTCACGGTATGGGGTGAATTCGTCAGTTCCATACACATCCAAGCATGGTCACTGAACGGGTGGGAACCCATTTTGATGATGGCATGTGGGAAACGATCTAACCATTTCTCATTCACTAATCCTCTATCAAGGTGACTAGCTATTCTTCTGTTGTTGCTTTGCTTATTAGTACAAGAAATAATACCCCCTACAACCGGAAGCTCCAGAAGATTAGCACAGTCCATTGTTTCATTGAATGCCGCCATAACTCTTTCCGGTATAGGTAGACCCCCTTTATTCTCCCTGGCCCTATGAACGTTGTTGAAATCCCCCAACACAAGCCAAATGATCTCATTCTGAGCCACCCCTTTAATGTCCTTCCATAAAGTCTTGCGATTGCTTTCCAAGTTCTCACCATACACACCAGTGATAATGGCCGAGAACCCACCTTCATTGAAGCAACTGACTATCGTGGCTTGATCTAAGAAATGAATTGGTTCCACTCTCCACACCTGAGGGTTCCATCCAATCATGATTCTGCCTCTATCAACATGATTTAGGTTGTCCATAGTCTGCCAATTCAGCGGGAAAATGGCATTGGCTCTAACACCATTAGCTCTGTGGATCTTAGTTTCAAAATAGAAAATGAGATCAGCCTTCAACTGGCCCAGAATGTCTCTGATCTTCTTTTGCGTCCTAGGCAGAGATGCCCCTCGCACGTTCCATGTGAGGATGGACATGATTACACTTGTTTGGAGCCACTCCCTTACTCGGAGCAACTCCCTTTCTTCTTCTTATTGGCTGTGTTTCGAGTATGTCGTGGGCTACGACTTCTAGTGTGTCCCTCAATGATTGTGTCCTCATTGATGTTCTCCAGGGCAGCAAACATATTAGCATCTCACTCGCTAACAACTTCATTCTCAGAGTTTCTAATTGTCCCAATCAGCTCCTGTGTGTCAGGTCCTTCAGCCTCTATCACAGGCGTAACCACAAACACCTCATCAGCATCTCTCGGTTCAGCAGTAGCAGTAGGTTCATTAGTCACCAGCATCACATTCGTGCTTGTATCATCCTACTCACCATTGTCATTCATGTCCCCCTCCGAGGGCATAGCTGAAGCAACCATGTCCTTCTCCTTGCCCTTACCCCTTGCTTTGGGTGGCCTTGATTTTCCAGCTCTACTTTGTCTTCCCCTTGTAGGTTCAGGCATAATAGGAGGACCACTACTACAGAAATGGCTTATAAAGTCACTTTTCCAGGTGTCGGTTGTATACATAAACAGACACCTAAACTCTACAGTGTCGGTTTATAACATAAATCGACATACAATCTCTGAAGGTCGACCAGACATGGGTACCGCTTTTATTAAGTGTTGGTTAATTAATAAACAACCGACACCTAAAATCAACCGCCAAAACCAAAATTCCAGCGAAAAAATTACCTCCAAAATTTCACATATGGCGTCAGTTTATAAATGAATAACCGAAGACCAAAGATTATTCGTGAGACAGGAATAGTTGTCGGTTGTCTTTTAGTTAAAAACTGACAACTATAATCAAGTATAGGCGTCAGTTGTTGGAAAGGAACCGACACTATTGGTTTAGTTGTCGGTTATTTTGAATAACCGACGCTTATTGTCAACTTAATATCTCACCAGCGCGAGCGACTCTCCCCCCTTTCCCAGTTTCATTCCCGATTTCAGTTAGGTCCGGCGATTTCTTGCTCGCCCCCGCTGATCGTTGCTCCTCCGTCGCCGCTGCCGTGCTCGTGTTCCTACCCTCGCCGTTGCTCCGTGCTCACCGGCAGCCGTGCTCCTGCTCCTGCCCTCTGTGCTCACCGGCGGCCGTCCGTGCTCCTTCTCCGTGCCCTCGCCGCTGCTCCGTGCCCTCACCGCCGCTGCTCTGTGTCCTCGTCGGCGCTTCTCCTCTCTTTGTCGCCGCCTCCGCCGGTGGTTGCTGTGCTCCAGCCGCTGCTCTCATCTTCCCTCAAGGTATGTTCGCCCGCCCTGCCTTCTTCCTTCTTCCACTGCTCCGGCGGCTGCTTGGGCGGTGCCAAGGCACGCCCAAGCAGCTGTTGGGCGTTTTTTTATTTTTTTTTTTAAGTTATTTACTTATTTGTGTTTAGGGTTTAGGTACTGATTTTGTGCTTCTACTGAGTTGAATCCTCTATTGTCTATACAATACATGTAATTTTGATCAAGTGATGATATGTAAATGTGGAAATAAGTTAGTAAGGTATCAATGATAAGTCTGTTGTAATGTGATGCAAAATAGTTATTGTATCATGCATATCTTAATACTTTTTTGTTTTATAGTTGTATAGGGTGTTTTATGTGTGACAAGTCTATTGTTTTATAGTTGTGCATACCTGCGAGTTATCAGGAACACCTAAATGAATGTCTAACACCTAAATGAATATCTAGTTGTGTATTTTCCTAGTATCGTGAAAGATTCTCAATCATGTGTATCACATGGGATTCTTATCTCAACACAATGGACTGCAATATATGCATCTAATGCCCTAAATAGAAGACTCGAATGTTATAAAATCCCATCAAAGTAGGTAGAAACAACTTATATATATTCAGATCTTAATAATTCCATGAAGTGCACATTATCTTACTGAGGAAAAGTATGTGTATAATGTAGGATCAGTTCCATATAATGGTTCTATTTTAGTAAGCACCTAGAAACCCGTCCAAGATTTACTCATTAGGAGAATTTCCTCGTTTGTTCTCTAAGTACATTTGTAGACTTCTTTTCAAGCTATCATGTCTACCACAATAAAGTTGGTTATGACAAGCAATAAAAGGTTAACTGATGTTATACAACTTTTTCTAAAAATATATTACATCGTTATATGTACTTACACTTTGTTAATACTAATATTGTGCAGTCTCTGTCCACCCATAACAGTCACTATGAACTGGGCCTCTATGTCAATGTTAACGTTCCCTATTGAAGAACAATTGGACATCATCCTAGATGATCGTTCCTTAAACCAATTGGTCATACCCAAACATTGGCGTTTTCTAAAAGGAAGACACTACATGTCTGGTAAAGTGACCTTAACTTTTGGTAATTATTCACATGTTATCGAGGTTGAGTATGATTTGGCGGGAAATCTTGTATCAAAATCCGATTGGCGTGATTGGATTGGAGGGCTGCATGTGGTCCGTTGGAACAAGCTTTTTCTCCGTCCAGTTGGCGATAATTCCATCAAAGTTTGGATAACCAACAGCAACTGCGAGACCCCCGATCATCTTCTGCGGTATGAGCGCACGGCGTCGCATATTAGCTCGGACAAATCTGAATCTGAGGCCCCTGTCAGTTCAGATTCGTCTAAATACAGTGAGGAGCTTCGTGACACAGCTTCATCATCAAAAAGAAGTTACTGATGCATGCGGGACCATGTTGGTGTAGTATTTAGTTGTCTATCTATCTAGACTTGTCTGTAGTAATAGTTTTTTTAATTATGCGCATGTTTAGGGGTACACCAACCCCTTTGTTTAGTTATTGTTATAACTGAACTGTGTGTTCCCATGAATGGAATTGAAAGTTGCTACATGAATGCTTATAACTGAAGTGTGTGTTCCCATGAATGTTCCCATTTGCATGATTACACTACTATTTTCTCATATTGTTTAGTCTATTTTAATATGACATACTTGCTTATATCTTGCTTAATGATGAACTATAATGCACACATGTGACATGCTTGGAATGTAAATGATGAACTTTTCCCTAAATTGCCAATCATGCTTTTAAAGACATCAATAATCACCCTAAATTGAAGAACTAGGATTTTAGGTATAAGAATGACAATACATTATTTGTTGGCCTAGAAACCCGTCCAGGATTTACTCATTAGGAGTAAATCTTGGATAGTCCCCGGTTTGGGACTGTTCTTGAACACCTAATCTCACTTAGGATGTAAGTGTATAATGTGTATTGGGTTTTCAAGAAAATTTTGGCAGCATTTCCCCGTTTGTTCTCTAAGTACATATGTACTTGGAAAACAACGGGGAAATGCTGCCGAAATTTTCTTGAAAACCCAATACACATTATACACTTACTAGTGAGATTAGGTGTTCAAGAATGGATAGGTGGTACACATTTATTATATATAATAATGACATCACATGTATTTGTTAACCCTAGACCCTAATCTTGTCCTAATATATACTTGTTTTCTCTTTGATCATAGAATGGATAGATCATGGATGTCCATTCGCAATCGCTGCACCCCAGAGTTTATTTCTGGTCTTCACCAGTTCATTAAATTTGCCGAGGAACATAGGAAACAACCTGGAGATAGGTTCTACTGTCCATGTAGACATTGCGGTAACAACTTGAAAGTCAACACTGGTGACGAAATCATGACTCATGTCATGTGCAACGGGATTATACAAGGCTATACATAATGGCACTGGCATGGAGAGATTTCAAACCCGAAACCAGTGGATGTCGATAGTAGTGCTTGTATGGAAGAAGAAATTGCCTACGATGACGTAGATGTGAATGAACTAGTTCCAGTAGACATCGTTGATGCGATGCTGGATAGTTGTGGGGTAGAGCACACCGATCCACCTCCCATTTTTAGAAACATTGTGCATGATGTTGAGATGCCGTTATACACAGGTTGTACTAAGTTTACGAAGCTTAACGCTGTGTTGAGATTGTATAAGTTGAAAGCTAACAATAGATGGAGCGACAAAAGCTTCACGTCATTGTTGTCTTTGTTGAAAGAAATGCTTCCTGAAGGAAACGAGCTGCCAATCTCAACATACCAGGTAAAGAAATTGTTGTGCCCAATGGGAATGGATGCCAAGAAGATACACGCATGCCCTAATGATTGTGTATTATTTCAAAAGGACTATGCAGATTTGAAAGATTGTCCAAAATGTGGTGCGTCACGGTATAAATTGATGACTTCGGGGGAGTCCAAAACTGGTTCTCCTGCCAAGGTGATGTGGTATCTACCTATAATATCACGGTTTCAACACTTGTTTGCCAATCCGATAGATGCGAAGAATTTGAGGTGGCATGCAGATGTTAAGAAAATTAATGATGGGATCCTACGACATGCGTCTGATTCCCCACAGTGGAAGAAGATTGATGTATTGTACCCTGAATTTGGTGAAGAAGTCAGGAATCTAAGACTTGGGCTTTGTACAGACGGGATGAATCCGTACGGTACATTGAGCAGCCAACATAGCACTTGGCCAGTCATGCTTGTTATATACAATCTTCCTCCCTGGCTGTGTATGAAAAATAAGTACGTAATGCTGTCGTTGTTGATATCGGGCCCTAAACAACCTGGAAATGACATCGATGTTTATCTGGAACCTCTGATTGATGACTTAATGAAACTCTGGGGTGAAGGTGTGATGACCTATGATGCTTCTCGAAGAGAGACATTTCGTTTGCAGGATATGTTGTTTTGCACTATTAATGACTTTCCAGCATATGGGAATTTGTCTGGATATAGTGTCAAAGGAGCTAAAGCGTGTCCTATATGTGAAGAGAACACTGATTCAACAAGACTAAAACATGGCGGTAAGAATGTATATCTCAGTCATCGAAGGTTTCTTCCAAAATTCCATCCGTATCGTAGGAAGCGCAAAGCATTCAATGGATTGAATGAGGAACGCAGTGCACCTAAACCTATACCAGGGGAGTTTGTTTATGAAAGAATAAAATACTTTGTCAATGAATTTGGTAAGAGATCACAAGGTACTACACGGAGTGACAATTCTTCATTCAAGAAGAAGTCAATATTTTGGGATCTTCCTTATTGGAGTTCTTTGACAGTCAGACATTGTATCGATGTAATGCACGTTGAGAAAAATGTCTGTGATAGCATCATTGGTACTCTGTTAAATATACCAGGTAAGACTAAAGATGGGATAAAATCCAGACTGGACCTACGTGAAATGAGAATAAGGTCAGAATTAACAGAAATACGTGAAATGGGTAGTAAAAGAACATACTTACCTCCCGCATGTTACACGTTGTCTAGAAAAGAGAAGAAAGCTTTTTGTGAATGCTTGATAAATGTTAAGGTGCCAAATGGTTACTCATCCAACATCTGTAGATTGGTATCAATGAAAGATCTGAAGTTGATAGGACTTAAATCTCATGATTGTCACACTCTAATGCAACAAATATTGCCCGTGGCAATTAGATCTATATTGTCGAAGCATGTAAGGTTTGCAATCACCAGACTTTGTTTCTTTTTCAACAGTCTCTGCAGCAAAGTTATTGACCCTGAGACTCTCGATAATTTGCAAAGAGAAGTGGTTGTTACCCTATGTCAGCTTGAGATGTATTTCCCTCCTTCGTTCTTTGATATCATGGTACATCTTGTTGTCCACTTGACTAGGGAAGTGAAAATCTTGGGCCCGAATTTCTTGCATTGGATGTATCCCTTTGAACGATACATGAGCATTTTTAAAGGTGATGTTCGAAACCGCTATCGGCCTGAAGGGAGTATTATTGAAGGTTATGTGGCGAGAGAGGTTATGGATTTCTGCAATGACTTTCTCAGTGGTAATGACACTCCTGATAATGACAAGAATATTGACAAGCTATTTGGCAAAGGAATTTTGGGATCACGTGTGAAAGTAATCAACCGTGAGCAGTTGGAACAAGGTCATTTGTATATTTTACACAACATGGACGAAGTGAACGTTTATATCGAGGAACATACCAATTTCATCAAAAGACAATATCCTCGAGCCAATACAATGTGGCTTGCTAGAGAGCATAACAAGACTTTTATTAAGTGGTTTGAAGATAAAGTCTTACATCAACTATCTCAAACACCAGATGATATTACTGAAACTATCAAATGCCTCGCCTTTAAACCAAAGTTGACTGTTATGTCTTATGAAGGGTATGACATTAATGGATTCACATATTACACAAAGCGCCAAGATGATAAGAGTGTCGTCCAAAACAGTGGGATCACCCTTCAAGCATCGACTATGTTTTTTGCAAGTGCAAAGGATAAGAGTCCACGTGAAGCTAAAATGTCATATTACGGTGTCATTGAAGAGATATGGGAATTTGACTACATAGATTTCAGAATTCCGCTCTTCAAATGTAATTGGGTTGATAACACCAAAGGAGTTATAGTGGATGAATTGGGTTTCACTTTAGTGAACTTTGAAAAGATTGGAAAGAAGACTGAACCATTCATATTGGCATCACAGGCGAAACAAGTATTTTATATTGATGATCCTGTAAATGATAAATGGTCGGTTGTTCTTCATGGTAAAAGACAGTTCATTGAAGATCCTATAGATGAAGAAGAGTACTATGATAAATATGATGACTCCAGTCCATTCTCAGTTGGGTTGCCAACTCCAGAAAATATTGAAGCTAATGATGACTTATATGTGCGCGGAGATCACAATGAAGGATTGTTAATTGATAAAAGATCACAATTTTAGAGGCATGCATGTTTATATTTTTTTATTGAAGCTAAATGTTTACTTTTTTAATATCAATATCATTTTCTGATTTGATGTTTCATTATCTTCTAGTTAATACAAATGCTAAACATTGTGGGAGGGTGCTAAAGAACTATAGGACCAATCTCACCCGAGATTACATACGCGATGCTGAGAGTAGGTTCTTGATCTATTCCAATTCTAGACATTGATCAGTATTTCACTAACTCTACACTAATAATTTTTGTTTGTATTCTCTTTGAAAAATAAATATAGGAAGAAGGCTATGCAGAACGGACATGACATAGCTATGCAGGATATGCAGGAAGAAGCCCCAATGAAGAGAAGCAGGATACAGATACAATACATAAAGTGCAGCACACACAAGTGGTTCAGATTCATATAACAACATGACAGACTAACACATATATAGTGCATAACAACAGCAGCTCCGAATTTACATACAACACTAACTTAGTACATTTATAGTGGACTAAGGTGACGATACCACCTGCTAAAATAGGTTACCGACTACATGTTACGACTGGGAGGTTGTGATTCAGCAACGTATGCATTAGCAGGAGGACAAACAGATCACCATATGAGTACAAACATATGGTGATCTGTTTGTCCTCCTGCTAATGCATACTGTTGCTGAATCACGACCTCCCAGTCGTAACATGTAGTTGTCGGTAACCTGTTTTACCAGGTGGGATCGTCACCTTATAAGTCCCACTATATATGTACTAAGCTAGTGTTGTATGTAAATTTGATGCTACTCTTGTTATGTACTATATATGTGTTAGTCTGTCATGTTGTATGGACATCGATTGTATTGCTCAGGTATTATATAGTCTCATTAGATAATATGAAATATATCAATCTTATTTATAGCTCATTAATTATGTATATACATCATTCTCTTTATAGGTGTTTAAAGCTGACCCCACTACAGGAACGGACTTACCAGATGTGCATGCTCCCTATACGATGGGATAATTAAATGAAGTAAGAGAAGAATGGGCAACAACCATACAAATAGTGGGGATTTTGTAAATGAATTTCTGAATTATAATATGTGTGAATGTTTCTACATGTCTAGATGTTTCTACATGTGTCTGAGTGAAAATGAATGAAAGTGTTGGTTACTATATGAATGTTTCTACATGTGTGAATGTGAATGAATGGAACTACAGATTGCTAGCTACATGAATGTTTCAAAATGTGTGAAAATAAAATGGAACTGCAGGTTGTATTGCTAAATGCATGTGTGAATATTTTTGATGTTAAATTTGCAGGTTTGTGGCCTGTTGTTGGCTGATATCAATGGATGTCGTAAAACCTGCAGTTCAGTTAACTGAACTGCAGGTTACTCATCCTGCGACCAGCCACATTAGGTCTGCAGGTTTGTAAAAAAAAAAAACCAATAGGCGTCGGTTATTTAGATATAACCGGCGCCTATTTCCTGTGGCGCGAACATATATGGTGTCGGTTTCTTAATACAAACTGACACTAATAGTGCCCAAGCTGGCGCCAATAACAGGCGTCAGTAATTGTAAACAACCGACACATAACTTTACAGTGTCAGTTATTTAAATGTAACCGACACATATTCTTTTGGTGCGAAGACATATTTCATCGGTTGTTGGATTATAACCGACACTGATAGTGCCCAAGATGGCGCCCTTTCTGTGGCGCGAAGGGTTTGGGCGTCGGTTTCTTATCTAATAACTGACACCTATAGTCCCCTGATGGCGCGTTTTCGGTCGCGCGTGAAGAGTTTGGGTGTCGGTTCTGGAACCGACGCGTAATGGGTGACCTTTTAGTGTCACCCACATAGGCGTCGCTCGGAAACCAACACTAAAGGCCATAAATAACCGACACTAAAGGTAGGTTCTGTAGTAGTGGACCCAGATTGATGGTTCTTCTTGCACCTGGGAAGTGGCCTGTATCATGCCCAAACACCTTACATTCTTCACAACAATCGGGCAGAGCTTCAAAGCGGACCTTGACCTCCCATTCATCACCATCGCCAGACCTTTTGTCTTTCAAGATATCATTGACTAAGAGAAAACAAGCCATGTGCACATTTGGCATGTTGTCGCTCAGTAGTGATTAGTAGGATGGCATAGTGCTTACTGAAAGGTACCCTCTTATTTTCAAAGTATCTCTGATATTTTCTTTTAGTACACAAATGCCATCCCTTTAAAAAATTAATCCAGCCGTGGTGTGACCTTCCTTTAAGTATTTCATTATCAGATGTAAAGACTCTAATGATAAACTTTCACAGCCCCATCAATCAAATTCTTGGAAGGTTGGCACTATCTCTCCTATTGGCCCATCGACCTTTATTTCTGGCATATCATCTTCATTTATTGTCCCTTATTTAGTCTCACTTGTTGGAGGTTGTTCTTTTTCTTTTTCATCTAAGGGGGTGGTTTCTAGCTTGCTTCTAGATTGATGCTCTGCTTTGTCAGGAGTGTTTGCCACCCATCCTTCCTTCCAAGCATCCACCCTAGCAGGTTGATGTGGATCAACCCATAAGGTTTTTAGATGTTCCCTCCATGTTTTCTTTTCAGGAAGGGGTATTTTAGGGTGAAGTTTACGTGGTATTGTGTCTGAGGGCATCGTCGGGTCATTGAATAAGTGATGATCGTAGATAACCTCTAGTGCATAAACACCACATAAGTCGTTTAAGCCTTTTGTGCAGAGGTCTTCCAATGATATTCCTTTGTTGAAGGCTTCCATCATTCTTAGTACTATGAAAGCACAATCCCATGTCCCTACTTTTTCTTGAAGGAGCTTTTTGTAGATGGAGAACTATTTCCATATCCCTTGGTATCAGTCATCTGTTGTCTGAATAGCACGTTGCAGACATAGTGACACTTTTAGAATATCTCTTGCTTCCTTATTTTTTTTAGATTAAAGAAGTAATGTCCAATTCATCTGCACAGTAATTGAACATTGTTGTATGCCGCTCATATAGGTTGACGACAATGAGGGCCCAGTTCTTGACATTTCGTATAGGCATAACTACAAACTTTGTTTCAGCTCTTCTCATGACCTATTGTAGTTCTTTTAATCAGAAGACTCATACTTTTTATCAAAAAGCTACACTTGTAGATGTGTGGTACATTGAAAACAAGTTGTATTTTCTTAGGGTGTAGAAATTCTTCCAACAGAATTACGCAAAGTACTTTAAATTGCTTTTTGTGTACTTGTGCTTTCTTTAGGAAGATTGCTCTGAAATGGTACCTATTGATCAACCTTCCCTTTTTGTGGTAGAGAACATATGTGTCTAGAAGATTGCCATTGATTATATCCGCTAAAATATGGACATCCCTGCATGTGATTCTGGATAAGGAGGCAATGTCCATGTCTGTGATTTTGTAGGTTAGAGGAGGTGCAACACCTAATGTTATAGTATCAACTGGTGTGCTCCACTTTTTGAACGGATCCTTTATGAAGAAAGAGGCAAGACCGCCTTCGTTGTCTTTTGAGGTTCCATCTCATGTTTGTGGTGTTGTTGAAGGTGGTACTTCTGGGGTAGGTAGCCATTTCTTAGCATCCATCTGCACATGTTTGGCCGCTTGCTTTGCATTATTATCAACTATTTCTCTAGTCAACTCTTCAAGTAGCATGTCTTCTTCTGATGGCTACTCTAGTTCTATAGAATTGAGTGCAGCTAATGCTGTAGTCATCTTGTCATTGTAGACAGTGTCATTGTGCTCTAATGTGAAGGGTCATGTAAGAAGCCATCACGGATGACCATGCTAAAAGTCATGCCATCTAGGAATTTGTTAATATCCTTCATATCTCTTGATGTGATCTCTTCCATAATAGTGCTCTCCTCCCTAATGACAACTTTATGTTGGTTCTCTTTATATTTAATTTTTTCATCATATGGGTTGTTGTTCAAATTGAACATTTGCACTATTGTGCTTGTCTTTTTATTATCGGCACCTTGGTGGTCTTCTATTTTTTGTGGTGCCTCTTTCATAAAAGGTTCCTCCCTTTGGGAAGGCTTTATGTTGTCACTTTTATCTTTTGATGTTGTGGTTGCACCTTCTCCTCCTACATCATCATCATTGTAGCGACACATCTCGCTATCACACGGACAACGGGGTGCCATGCAAAAACGTGCGGAAAACACCATAACCACCTATTACTAAAAACACGGGGTAATTAAAACTGATTTCGGGAAGCAGTTAAACCAAGAAACTATTACATTCAGATCCTCATCCTGCAAGAAGATAGGTTATATAAACATATACAAGTCTAGATATGTGTTCACAGCTTAACAGATCAGCTGTCTTGTCATCACATGAGTTCATCACCTATTTATATATACATAATGGGCCACATTCGGCCAGCAGTAGGATATACAAAGCTTCATCATCTATACATCATAAAACAACATCAAAACGCCTCCTAGGACCTGAGAGTACAAGGATGACTCTAAGACTCTACTACAAAACAACCAAAATAGCAGCATATCCATCTCTTACCTTCTATTGCTCGTCTTTCTTCTCGGCCGCAACCCCGCGACCACCACCATGTCTAGTGTGAACACCTAGAAAGGTTGTAAACCAACGGGGTGAGACACACAGTCCCAGTGAGAAACATAACTCCCCGCCGAAACCATAAAACCTTAGAAAGATTAAAGCAGCAACAGTAGATAATTGATAAAGCGTAGAATAAGAGTAGTCTATAGAGCAAGGTTGTTATTACCATCGAGCTTACCAAGATGTACGGAATGCATATAACCAAGTATTTCTTTATGGAACATGATTGACAAGATAAGATTTATAAGATCTTACCACATAACATAAGGAATGTATAAGTAACTGCAATGTATAACAAGATCAACTACACAAGCAAGGCCTCAACCAATGTTCCGTGTTTTGCCTTAAGCAATAAATACTATTCGGTTGGATTATGTGTTATTATGCCCTGAGGAAGTGAGTTGTACCTCTCAAATCCAACCTTCGATTGCAAAACCCAAGTCAGTGCCATACAAGGTCAATGGAAGAGCCAGACTCCACAACCTCCCACCTCGTGGTCAGTGCACAAGAAAAAAATTAGGACCGCAGTCTCATGCTTAAGTGGCCTCAGACACAGGGTCAACTCCCACAGGCTACCCTTTCTCTAGCCCACCTTGGTACAGGTCTCGGCGCTAGTATATCTGAGCCACGGGCCAGTTCACCGTGATCCCTGAGCCATGAACGCATTCATGCTCTATCATACTGAGCCATGGGCCTGTTCACCATGCTCTTACACACATCTTGAGTCTACAAACGAAGTTGCACTCTAACCCCCTCATTTTCGTCTAGGAGAAACCACACATATTCAATAATATGCACTTCCAGGTTAACCCGTAGGAGAACCTATTTCACCATCACCAACTACTGACGATGATGGATATATGGCCAGGGCAAACTACATGAGAGATTCATCTGTAATTAGTTAATATATTTTAAGTAGATTGTTGGGGCAAACAAGTGGTATCACATATATAACATTAAGCTACATTATTGTTACCACCATCACAATATCCTGGGATCTCAATCCCTCATCACAAGAAACCACTGCCTCATAAGGCATTCTCATCACTAGGGATAACAATCCCAGATCTCATCATCAGAGGATAACACCTCAACTAGGCACTTTAACCAAACTCAGGTGCTCAGACCTAAACACATTATACAGGTGATGCATGTTATCTCATCAACAAGAGTGACCATCAATGTAGTGTCATTCAAACATATATACCTCATATCCCTTTACCTGGCTATGCATCCGCATGAAACACCTACATGGTTAGTATACACAATCATAGAGATAACTGAAACCATCATGGATTAACAGAAGGATCATGTTATCAAACATAGGGCAACAGTGATGATTATAAGCTTTATCATTCATGCCTCAAACCTGTGACCATAGACATGGGACACATCATCATGCGAAGCAGCTCATGTGCTACCAAGCTTAACATTACTCGTCATCATATATATATACAGGATTCAAAGTGATCATAACACATGTAACATCATTATTAACATGAAACCATCATCTATATACAACTCGGGTTATCAAAACCCTTACTAAAACTCTCACAACCCTCACTAAAAGAGGTGGTGGGTAGCGTGTCCCTCACCACAACTTGTGATGGGTAGGGTAGCATCCCTTACCAAAAGCATATCATCCTAGACACATATCGGCCAACCACAACAGGTAACGACCATCACCCAAGGGTTTCATGTAGCAAGAGGTCAAGACAGATCGTGTACAAGGCATAATGTGCAGCTAGGTTGGAGGAGTGTATCATGCAAGGGCCAAGCACGACACATCTATCTATCATTGTCGACTGAACCCTATCACCCATCTAGGGTGAAGGTACCTATCGGGCAACCACACCACTCACATGCCCAAGGCTCTCACAACCAGCACATAATGCCTCAACACAACATGGTATCGCCCAACACTAAGGTAGCTCCTTGAGCTCTAAAACGTCCAAGGTATTTTGGACACCAAGCCACTACCTTAGCTAGGTGTATCGGGCATGGCACTCAACAAGGCATATCGCCCAACACACAAGAGTATCGTCCATCAACCATACTCCATCTAGGCACAACGATCAAGGGTTCAACTCAAACGGGAAGCAAAAACCCAACATCATATCGTGCAAGATACAACCCAACAAGATCATCATTAACCTCAAGCAAAAGGGCACCAAACCCTAATTGATCAAGAAGATCGTCTCACCTCTCAACAACTAAGAGAGAGGGGTCTTGCACAACCTCTATCACAAATTGGGCAACCACAAGGATCCAACCTCAACATAGGTCTACATCTACCAAAAAGCTCACCTCTCGAATCCATGGTGAGAGGAGGGTGTTGTTCAAGCAACTAGAACACAAGCTCACCTCTCAACTTAAATGAGAGAGGGGTATTGCTCATATTACTAGAGCTCAAGCTCAATTCTCTAGACCAAGGAGAGAAAGGAGTGTTGCTCAACAAGGAAACCCTAAACCATAGTTCGGCCAACTAGGGTACAAAGGTACAAAACCACAACCATAATAACAAGATCACCATAACCACAAGACTAAAGGTGCAACTAAGAAAGAACCATATCTAGCAACATACATGGTCGATTATGGTCATAAGAAAACATACAAGAATATAGAAGAAGGTAATATGGTTAGGGTTAGGAGTTATGTAACCCGCCTTAAGAAAGTTCCAAGCTCCTAGCACTAAGCACACCTTCGGCCACCTCTAGAGGAAGAAGAAGAAGACTCCAAAGAGAAGGATCAGCCACCAAGCTTTGTAAAGGAAGAGGTGTTGTGCAACCAAAGGGGAGGGGAAACTAAGAAACTAAAGGGATCCTTAGAAAGAGAAAGGGAACACATATATAGGAGAGGGTGGAGGAGAAACCAAGGTAAGAGAAGGCAAGGTGTCGCCCACCTAGGGACACTTGTCCATGGTCAATGCCACCACTCTATCTTGCCCTAAACACATGTCCAAGGCCATTGCCACATGCAAGCATCAAGCGCCAACTGTCCACTAGTGGTGACACAAATGAGGTCAAAGGGGGTCCATGGATGATACACCCCAACACCATGCCCGACACACCTCCCTGGGCATCACACCTATGGCCGTCACAACCATGGCCGGGACACCCATGGCCGACATAAGGTCCAACAAGGTCAAGCAAGGCACAACAAGGCCCACCAAGGCTCATCCAAGCCCAAGGAAACTCAAGCAACGAGCCCAACCCTTCCTCTCAACACTAGAGGAAGAAAAGAGAGAGAAGAACACTTCTCAAGGTGACAACTTGCCCATCTACCCTAGACTTGGGTAAATTGCAAGTAGCACCTCCAACACACAACAAGCATAAACAAACCCTAATCACCACTAAAGGTGATTAGCAAGCAACTAAACATCGGGGTTAAGCAAAGCAAATAGGATAAGCCCTAAATGGAGGTCAGAGTCCTTACAGTCATCCTTGTCTGGGCTCGAGAGGCTTGAGGAAGCTTGTGATGTGGATGGGCTGGTTAAGCGCCTAGACTTCTTTCTTTGTTGACAATCGTCTATCTCTTGGAGTTCCACAACTGGATGTTGGCATTCTTCTTCTAAGCACTGGCATTTCTTCTTTAGGTCTTCTAACACCTCTTTGTACCCCCTCCTCATAATTTCCTTATCAACCCTCATGGCATCCCTTTCTCTTCTAAGGTCTTCCATTTCTTTTGTCAGGGACTTCAGAGCCCTTATCATCATATTTTGGTTGCTGATGACCTCCTCCATGAACTGAGGGAGTGCCTCAGTTCTCACATTTAAGATTTGTACATTTGTTGTCAGTGTGTATAGGCTAGAAGTAATATTGAAGTAAACTTCAGAATTATGTTGCTTGTGTACCCACATGGCATCAAATTTGTGCCCTAGTACACCATCGAATGACTGTGGACGTTGATGTTGCTTCTCTGTAGGAGTTGATGACGGTGTCCTTGACGATTTAGGGTTAGTGGGATGCAAATCTAACTTCTCTTTCTCAGGATCAATAATGATTTCTTGCGCAGAGGTGCCTACGTGTGGTTGCTCAGGTACTTGTGGCACTTCCTCTGGGCTCGTAGGGCTTGGTGTAACCTTAGAGGTTTTGGGTTCTTAGTGTGGCTCAGTTTTGACCTCTATGCGGTGTTCCTCTCCAAAATTAGTGATATGTCTTGTTCTCCCTTTTCATTACATCTACTTGGTCATTGACCTCCGTCAGTTTGGGCGGTGAGGGTAGACTTGGGGCGGCAGAGGTGTCTGCTGGTTTTTCACTACGCTTCTGTATCACCAAATTCTTCCTTTCTTATGACTTTTGCATCTCTACCTCTAGTGTTTTATCCCTTATTTTCTTCTCGCCAGTAGGTGATAAGGAGTCTGTGGCTTTGTTGATGGCACTAGAATCCATTTTATCTACCTCCTCCTCTATAGGCCGCAACTTATGGGTGTCATAGTACACCATCTCGAGTAGGGGTAGTAGGATTTAAGATAAGCTTTATTTGTAGAAGAGCTTGTTGCCCCTCTGTGCTAGGATGCCCGTGCTTATTAGGGACTTGATATCTATCTTGGTATGTACCACGGTGTGCTTATATTTTATTATTCGGTCGGTATCCATGAAATGGTAAGCGATATGGGTGATTTTGGCTTCTCATGTAAAATTATCTCGTCTACTTTGCTTCCTTTCCAACAGCGGCTGATAGCCTCTCTATCAGCAGTCTTTTGATGTTTACCAATTTCTTATTTAGCATTGACCATATTAAGAATATGTCTCCCTTAGAAACTCCTCCAGTTTTTGATCTTGTGAAGACTATATTGGATGTTATCTTCTTCATCACTATGATGAAGCAGGAAGTGATGAGTGTCGCCTTTGAGTTTTTTGAGTTGTGCTTGTGTTCTCCTATCATCTTTTCCCACATCTTATGGTTGTTGTAGACACCAAATTCTTTTTCACTGTGGCATAGATGAGAAGGCATGTGCTTCTTCTGTTGTCTTTGTGAAGATAGCATTGAGGATGGATTCACTAATTACATGAGTTTTTCCCCTATCCACACTTCGAGCTTGAAGTCGCTGCTACCCTTCTTGCGCTCGACATCACTGACAGATAATTTCTCTAGTGACATCATGAATTATGCCATCAGTTGAGTGAGGGAAGGAGCTTCTGATGAACACAGGGTACACAGGTTGGCCCATTCCAAGAATTTTATCACCCTATCATAAATTCCCATCTTCTTGAAGTTATCGACGTCTAGATATAGTGTCTTCTTGAAGATCTTGATCTTCATTACCCAATCAAAATGTGACTGGTACACTTGGTCTCTTGGTATGAATGATGATGTCTTCTTGTTAGTGGCCTCTTGTTTGTTTTCTATGACCATTTCAGGTATGACTTCTTTTTCTAGACACTTTTGTTTTTCCACAGCTGCCAATTTTCTCTTTTTGTTGTCCTTTGTATCCTTAGTTTCAAGCTTGGGTTTCCCTATCTTCTTGAGCTCTGCATCAGATGGTTGGTACTCGTAGGATTACATCTATGATGTCTCCTAAGATTCTTCAGATTCCTATGGTATCTCATGGGCTAGGATGTACTCATACTTCTTTTTTATTAGTTGCAGCTGAATCTTCTTCATTGGTGAAAGGTCAGGGTGATCTTTCAAAGCTTTGGTTATCTTGAGTAGGTTTTCTTCACCACCCTTCAGTGAAGTCACCTTCTTCATCTGCGTGTCATTAGTTGAGGTTGACATTCTAAAATTCTCATAATTAAATTGTTGTCAACAAGACCGTATTTTATATTTTATTCATGGCATTAGTGTTTATTTCACTTCTAATTATTTGTTCTTGATATTACCTCTTGAAAGAGCACAATCATATGAGTTGTCGTGACTACGGCAGAAAGTGATGATAGTGTTGTGACCGCAAAGGGATTCATGACCGCGATAGATGAACATCAAGGAAGGGGATATGTCGTGACCGCAATACTGCCATGATTGTGGTTCTCTTTGCGATCATGGTTGATATCAGACCAGGTAGAGAGAAAAAACTAGAAGAAAAACTAAAAAAAGAAGGGTGTCGTGACCATGGTCGTTTCTGCGACCATGACCGTAAAGGTAGTCGTGACTGTGATGATCGCAAGAAAGAAGGGTGTAACAATCGTGGTAGATCTTTCACCTAAAACTCAACTGCAATTTTGGTACCAGCTCAGAGGTTGAAGAGAAGGGAATCACGGGATGACGGATAAGGAGAAAGAGATACGGGAAAAAGGGGTGGCGAGACAACCAAAACTTTGGCAAAAAAGAAAGTGTCTATAATGCTCCGCAGCCGACGCATGATTAGGAAATTAGTTTCTAGGGTTTGAGGGAAAGAATGGCGATGAAGCAACGATAGAGAAGAAATAGGAAGAGAAGTAAATAATGAGGGAATTTGGAGGTACCTTCGTGTAGCTAGGAGAACGAGATAGAAGGTTAGGTTGGCAGCAGAGGAGGTGGTGCAACCACGGTGAAGGTTATGGTAGTGGTTCTGTGGTTCACTACAAACTTCCTATTGTACTAAAGAGTCATTGTGGTTATTGTGTCTTTGTGGTTCTTCTGTTAAGGCTTCTCAATCGTTCGAGAATAAGGAAGCACAAAAAGAAAAGATCCAGACTCGAGAGTGCCCTTCTTTAATACTTAGAGGATGCCACAACCATGACTATCGTTGCGATCGCGACTGAGCTGGCTGCCGCAACCGCAGTCGTTGCAGTGACTGCGACCTCAAAACACATAATTATGTAACTGTGACTGTGACAGGTGCAACAATCGTGATACACACACACAAAATACTTTGATAGAAACAAAGATTTTTAAGATAAAACACATCCATTGTATTTCATTAAAAACCTATGTGAAAATATAGCAAGCTACTTACTACACTTACACTTACTTTAGAGAGGGAAAATTGAAATACCCAGATAGAGAGGGAGCAGTGATAGATATGTACATAGGTCTTAGATTAAAAGCATGAGATAAAGGAAAGCTTGAGTTATAAGAGGAAGTAGGAAAAGTTGGGGTTGCCTATCAAGAAGTGCTAGTTTAAAGTCTTTTATCTTGACTCTCTTAATATGATTTCATCCTCCCTCAGCTGGTGTTGGCACTGGCTCATATGTTTCATTTGTTGTAGGACTGGGCTCCCCCAAACATAGATCAAACCTTCTTACAAAAGCCTCATCTTCATAATACCTTTTTACCCTATGTCCATTCACTTTGAAAGGGCAAGTCTCGTTGTTGGTTATTTCCACCATTCCTGAGGGGTACATTCTTACCATAGAAAAGGTGCCTGACCATCTTGTTCTCAGCTTCCTGGGAAATAACCTGATACTTGAATTAAACAAAAGAACTTTGTCTCCTTCATGTACATCCATGTTCTTGAGGTGGGTATCATGCCATAACTTAGTTTTTTGCTTATAAATCCTTGCATTATCATAAGTGTGTAGCCTCAACTCTTCAAGTTAATGAAGTTGGAGAAACCTTTTATTTCCTACTTTGTCAAGATCCATTTTCAAAAACTTGATAACCTAAAGGGCTTTGTGCTCTAATTCAACAGGGAGATGACAAGACTTCCCATAAAATAATCAGTAGGGTGTCGTACCTATAGGAGTCTTATACGAAGTGAAGTAAGCCCATAACACATTGTCGAGCTTCATAGACCAATCCTTCCTTGTACAACTTATGGTCTTTTTTAGGATACACTTGATGTGCCTATTAGACACTTTGATTTGTCATGATGTTTGGGGATGGTAGGGTGTTGCAACTTTGTGTTTCACTCCATAATTTTTTAATAGAGCTTCGAACTACTTTTCTCTAAAGTGGGACCCCCCATCGCTTATAATGGTGTGTGGGACCTCTAACCTCAAAAAGATAGTTTTCTCGAATAGCTTGATTACTTCTTTGGAGTCACAGGTCTGGGTAGAAATAACCTCTACCAATTTTGAGATGTATTCTACAATGATAAGAATATATTGATTCCCTTTTGATGATGGAAAAGGTTCCATATAATCAATCTCCCATACATCAAAAATTTCAACTTCCACTCAGTCGGCCATGGCCATCTCATTCCTTTGGTTGATGTTCCTCGTGAGTTGGCACTCTTTGCAAGTCTTGAAAAGATGTAGAATCTTTCAAGAGAGTCGACCAATAAAACCCCAATTGTAGAACCTTCACAATTGTTCTTTCTCCCCCATGATGACCCCCATAAGGCGATAGATAGTCATAGAATCATTTAAATAAAAGGGGATCATACCAATAGTAATTTTTCATATTGGAGAACAACTTCTTCTTATGATTATACGTGATCTTATGGCGTAGGTTCCCGAAAGCTAGATAATTGCAATTGTTAGCAAACTAGGGTAGGCTTAGTTCAACTGATTGAGCCATCAAGAGAGCTTCATCACTGTATCTATCATTTACAGAGAGCTTATTTTATTCATCAAAATCTATCCTTGACCGGTGGTCTACAACCACATTCTCCATGTTGGGTTATGGGGAAGGCAGAGAAGCAGCGGAAACAAAAATTTTCTCCCTCAAACCCAGAACAAAAGGAATCACGTCAACGTATATAGAATAGGAAAGATGGTTTGTGGATTCATACCTTGTCCCGAGGCTTTCTCGGCGATAGTACATCGCGCCTTGCGCGGTCTTCACCTCCAGTCTTGGACGGTGTGTGTGCAGCTCCTGGTCGCACTGGGACTAAAGACTCCTGGTCTCACCGGGACTGTCAGGATTAACAGTTGTCCTCCGAGCGGTAGAGGTCTCCCGCCTCTACAGTCGTCCACACAGACTGCCTGGAACTCCGATCTCCTTGTCCCACAAGGAATCGAAAGGAGTCGCACCCTCCTGTTGGTGTACTAGTCGCCAACACACTCTCCTGCCACCAGTTGCCTTCTGCAGTTGTCTTTCCCTTGTTGTACCTCCCTTATCGGGTAGCACTTGCTCGGGCTCTCTCTCGGTTACCAAAACCAGAGAGAACGACAACTTCACAGAGCAACTGGTTGCATTGGGTTGTCCTTTGAGAAGCCCCCAGTACCCCTATATATAGGAGGGTCATGGGACAGGGTTCTCTATCCCAGGCAATGCGGGACTAAAGCAGGAGTAGAAGGGTTCGAGATTTTACACAAAACAACCAACTGCGCAACCTGAACCGATCGTTTCACAACTGAAACAGTCGGTTGGGGATCTGAGTCGGTCGGTTAACACCTCAACCGATCGGTTGGGACCCATGAAATAGTCGGTTCACCTCTGAACTGGTCAGTTCGTGGTCCTGATCAGTTCCCGATTGACTTTTCTTCTTTTGTTTTGAATTGGTATCAAATACCAATCCTTGTTCCAATCAAATTGGGCAAGTGAAACGAAAGGAAATTTCTCACCAATCTTACTTTCCCAACTTGCTCGGTTGGACTTGAATTGATCATTTCAACACTTGAACGGATCATTTCACCCTATCCATGAGCCGATTGACTCACCAGTTGAGTCGATCGGTTCACCAAGCTCAGCTGATCGGTTCATCACATGAGCCGATCGGTTGGGAGTGCAGATTGTGCAGAATCAGTCAATCACAGTTTCAATCAATATGTTACTCTAATCAAACAGTCCAACACCTTGAACACTATGATACTGAGCTATCAATTGATTGAGTGTTTAATGGAACTACTAAACTCCTTTAGTAACCAATCTAAACATGTTTGTGGACAAACTCCTATTCCAGGTTAAATCCTATGTGTGTGACCCTGTAGGTCCATTTCACGTTGGCAGTGAAAGTCCATAACACTTATGAATTCACAAGCAAAGAGCGGTGCCTAGTCACACATCAGTGCTACCCAAATGAAATAGAAAGTTGGAGAACTACTTTCAATCCTACAATCCGTGAATGGTGTTACAGTGAATCTATAATTCCTTTGTCACTGATATCCTGAATGAACTCGAGGCATGGAACAGTCATCATGTCAACGTTCATTCATTTCCTTGATCTTAGAGCAGACTGGGTGAGATGTGTGTGACATCAATATCACATATTGATTCACACATGCATGCGCATGCCTTTCTCAATCCTACTCATCAAGTGGCCAAGGACATCAAACTCCCTCAGGTGGGACAAATCCCATATCTATCACTCACCCTTCAAAATCCCCATGTGTCAAAGCCACCCAATCATAACCTTTATAACAACCCATGTTTCAGGACTGCGTTTGATGATGTCAAAGTGTACCCAACGACATGCGTGAGTGTAGTGATTTCAGGTCTAAGAATCACACTCACCACCATCACTGTGAGAGCTGACTGTGACTACCAAGTCATGGTTCTATGTGTCACTCTCACTGTGGGTCCGTCTGGTACCTTGTTCTCTAACAAGTACCTATGTGCTTGGTTTGATATCACTATATCATGACTAATGAGATTCTGTCATCAACCAACACACAATCTAGTCTTTAGTGTTATTGATGTCTATGGTTATTTCCACAATAACAACCGACTAGGGACCAAACAAGAATGTATACTCTTGACATCTGCATGATCTCATCGTTTAGGTCCTTAGCCTAAAATCATACGTCATTGAGTAAAAACATTCTTTAGACATCTATCATGTTACACTATCATCTCAGAAACAGTTTAAATATATAGATCGGAAACTGCCTTTATTATTATTCAAATCATTTACAAAGTATCCCATTACAATCATCATATGACTTGATCTATGGGCATACATACCAACAGACTCCCACTTGCACTTAGAGCCAGTCACCAAGGAACCTTAGTCCTTGTGACCTAGCATGACCATCATTCTTCTGCTGAGAAAGGGCCTTAGTCAGTGGATCAGCTATGTTGTCTTCAATTGGTACTTTGCAAATCTTCACATCTCCTCGATGTACGATCTCTCATATGAGATGGAAGCGCCGCAGTATGTGCTTGGACCGCTGATGTGATCTGGGTTCCTTAGCTTGTGTAATAGCTCCATTATTGTCACAATAAAGCTCAATTGCATCATAGCTACTGGGAACTACACCAAGTTCAGAAATGAACTTCCTGATCCAGACAGCCTCCTTTGCTGCATGTGAAGCAGCAATATACTCAGCCTCTGTAGTAGAATCGGCAATTGTTTCTTGCTTGGAACTCTTTCAGCTCACAACTCCATTATTAAGGCAAAATACAAATCCTGACTACGATTTGTAATCATCTTTATTGGTTTGGAAGCTTGCATCAGTGTAACCCTTTACAACCAGCTCTTCCTCGCCACCGTAAACAAGAAATTGATCCTTAGTCCTTCGCAAGTACTTGAGGATGTTCTTTACAGCTGTCCAGTGAGCATCCCCGGGATCTGACTGGTACTTGCTCGTCTTGCTGAGAGCATACGAGACATCTGGGTGTTTGCACAACATAGCGTACATGATGGATCTGATGGCTGATGCATATTGGATCCCATTCATATTCTCCCTCTCTTCACAAGATTGGGGACATTGAGCTCTAGAGACGGTGATTCCATGTAGCATGGGGATGTTGCCTCTCTTTGAGTTCTCCATGCTGAACCGCTTTAGCACTTTGTCGATGTACGTGCTCTGACTTAGTCCGAGAAGCCTTCTAGATCTATCTCTATAGATCTTAATTCCTAGAATGTAGGATGCTTCTCCTAAGTCCTTCATTGAGAAAGTATTCCCAAGCCAAGTCGTTACCTTCTCTAAGGATAATACATCATTCCCCATCAAAAGTATGTCATCCACATACAATATGAGGAATGTGGTCGAGCTCCCACTAACATTCTTGTACACACAAGGTTCATATTCATTTTGAGTAAAGCCAAACACTTTGACTTCCTCATCAAATTGAAAATTCCAACTCCGAGATGCTTGCTTCAATCCATAGATTGACCTTTGCAGCTTACATACTTTATTGGCATTCTTTGGATCTACAAAACCTTCAGGCTATGTCATGTACACATCCTCATATATATTCCCATTAAGGAATGTAGTTTTAACATCCATCTGCCAAATCTCATAGTCATAATAAGCTGCAATAGCAAGCATGGTCCTGATGGACTTAATCATGGCAACTGGAGAAAAGGTTTCGTCATAGTCAACACCTTGAACTTGTCAAAATCCCTTTGCAACCAATCTGCCTTTATAAGTTTGCAAGTTGCCATCCATGTTGGTCTTTTTCTTAAAGACCCACTTGCACCCTATGCATTTTACCCCTTCGGGTGGTTCCACCAAAGTCCATACTTTGTTGGAGTACATGGATTCCATCTCAGATCTCATGGCTTCAAGCCATTTCTCAGAATCTGGTCCCTCCATAGCCTCTACGTAGGTAGTTGGATCATCATCTATGATCAACTCACCACCTTCCCGAGTCACAAGGTATCCAAACCTCTCAGGTTCAAGGCGAGTCCTACTAGATCTACGAGGTCCTTGTGTTACCATAGGAGACTGAGATTCCATAACACCTTGTGAATATTCATTTTCCTCTTGTACATCTACCAGTTCTATGTTTTCTTGTTGGGCTTGAACTTCTTCAAGCTCTATTTTCCTCCCACTACTTCCTTTGGAAATAAATTCCTTCTCTAGGAACACAGCTGTCCTGGAAACAAACACTTTGTTGTCAGTAGGGTGGTATAGATAATATCCCCTCATTTC
This sequence comes from Alisma plantago-aquatica, assembly GCA_963693085.1. Taxonomy (NCBI): domain Eukaryota; kingdom Viridiplantae; phylum Streptophyta; class Magnoliopsida; order Alismatales; family Alismataceae; genus Alisma; species Alisma plantago-aquatica. The sequence goes on from OY856409.1 coordinate 121,945,357, forward strand.
CTTGGGTATCCAACAAAATAACATTTACCGGATTTGGGTCCAAGCTTATTAGGAAACATTTTCCTAATGTAAACCTCACAACCCCAAGTCTTCAGAAAAGACAAATCAGGACGCTTCCCATACCATATCTCATATGGTGTCTTTTGAACCGATTTAGATGGTACACAGTTAAGTGTAAACGTGGCGGTTTCAAGAGCATGACCCCAGAAGGAAATCGGAAGATCAGCAAAACTCATCATCGATCGCACCATATCTAACAATGTGTGATTCCTTCTTTCAGACACACCATTATGCTATGGTGTTCCAAGTGGAGTCCATTGTGATATAATACCACGGGCTCGCAGAAGGTCCTCAAACTCTTGGCTTAAGTATTCTCCACCTCGATCGGATCGAAGTGCTTTAATACCTTTACCAAGTTGGTTTTGTACTTCATTCATGAAATCCTTGAACCTTTCAAGGGTTTCTGACTTATGCTTCATCAGGTACACATAGCCATACCTACTGAAATCATCATTGAAGGTAATGAAGTACTGATACCCATTTCTAGCATTAGTTCTAAAAGGCCCACATACATCAGTATGTATGAGTCCTAATAGATCACTAGCTCTCTCACCTTTACATAAAAAGGGAGTCTTGGTCATCTTGCCCAATAAACAAGATTCACATGTCTCTATTCATTCACAATCAAAAGAGTCTAGATAACCATCTTTATGGAGTCTAGAAATGTGCTTCTCAATTATGTACCCTAGACGACAAAGCCAAAGATATGTTTTGTTTGAGTCGTTGAGTTTTTTCTTTTTGGTGTTTACATTGTATACACTTGTCTCCAAATCTATCAAGTATAGACCATAAGACATTGGGGCACTTCCATAAAAGATCCCATCTTTAGAAATGGAACAATTTCCATTCTTAATAAGAAATTCAAATCCATCCTTATCCAAATAAGAGACGGAAATGATATTCCTATTTATGGCAGGTACATAATAGCAGTTCTTTAACTCTATTATTAGCCCACTTGGTAGAGTTAACTCATAGGTTCCTACGGCACTGGCGGCAACTCTTGCCCCATTGGCAACACGTAGTTCAACCTTGCCTTTCCCCAAAGGCCTACTTCTCTTAAGATCCTTCACATTTGAACAAATGTGAGATCCGCATCCGGTATCAAGTACCCATGACGAAGAAGTAGTAAAGTTAATCTCTATCACGTATACACCAGAAGTAGAGATCTCTATCTCTGACTTCTTCTCCCATCGTTCCTTCCATCCTCTCCATGTAGAAGAAATTGGTTTGGCAAGAGAACCCTTCTCTCCCTTACCTTTCGCTCCATTAATCTCTATCAATGAACTTTCTTTCTTCTTCACCAATGCTTTAAGCGTACATAGAGTGGATTCAAAGGCTTCTGGTATATCTAGATTGTGTAGAACACTTCTCACAGTCCTCAACCAGTTATGGAATTTATTCTCAATTAATTTACCCATTTTAAAAGATGATTCATTTGCCATTCTACAAGAGAAAATTACATTTGGTCAAAACCCTTTTGATTTTATTTGATTTGAATAAAATTTGACGATAGTTAATTAGGCCTTTAATTAATTACCGCTCCCACTATTTTGACTCAAATTGACAACCCTCACCATCAATTCGGAAGATTGCAGCGTACAATCTTCTAGTGGGTCAAGATCCTGAAATCCTCTGAGCCATGGACCAGCTAGGGCTGTCACCCACAACTCAGATCTCCCTGGTAGGCAACTATTGCCAATTGCATCATATGCAACTCTTGAAAGATGTCACATGCAACTCCTTGCCATGATCATCTCCATGCCTCAAGGTGCTAGATCCTATCTAGGTCACCTTGTTAAGTCTGACCCAAAGCCAACACGATGAATATGCACCCTGCTAGGGCAGACCTACTCATTCATCCTTCACGCTTCCACGAGATAGACGGTGCACCATGCTAGGGCGTGCCCACACTTGGTCGATCAAGCTTTTCACGTGTGTCTCATTTGGAAGGCATCTAAAACATTAATATTTAATGAGGGATTTGGTTTTATATACATATACATATCCAATCACCACAATATATAGTATGTATCATATACATGCTATATCCCACAGAAAACATGTGAAACGTTAAAAGTAATGATTATGGCCATCCTATTGTGATTCCTCGAGCCAAGAGGAATCACGATCATCTAGGTCTACATCACATGCAACGTGTACAAGATGTAATTTGTGTCTGCCTTTCTGGGTTTGATCAGCTCATCTCCATGACTGATCGACTCTCCATCAAGTTGGTTGTTTGGGTGCCACCAGTCGATCGACTGGCACCTCTAGCCGATCGGTTCACCGGTCGTCGTGCATCTCCTCAAGTCGCCACCCGCTCGTCTCACTCCTCCAACCGGTCGTCTGGAACACCAACCGATCAGTTCACGCCTTGAACCCATCGTCTCAGGTCGTATGTCATTCTTTGACATAACAAGAAATAAAATATATCCTATTTACAATTGAATTGTGAAACCCCGAGTTACATTCGGGGGGAGCAAAGGCAGGAAAAGAAATCTCGAATTATTTTGAGTTACATCAGGAATAGGAGAAGGGGAATTAGTGCGCATACTGAGATGCAAGCAACCACATACAACCACACATAGATATAGGGTTTATAGGCCATAACCATGCTACACATCCACTACAAAACACGTTTAAGGGTGACACGTATCAAGTGCATTAATATTACATATCATATATGTATACTTAGGATTTGTGGATTGGACATGCATAAAGCCAATTTTATTCGCATCATATGCAATAAATAAAGTCGACAAAACAAAATCGATCATATCAATAATCCTAAAATATAGAGCAGTTGACGTGGCTCTGATACCACTGTTGGGTTATGGGGAAGGCAGAGAAGCAGTGGAAACAAAAATTTTCTCCCTCAAACCTAGAACAAAAGGAATCGCGTCAACGTCTATAGAATAGGAAAGATGGTTTGTGGATGCATACCTTGTCCTGAGGCTTGCTCGGAGACAGTACCTTGTGCCTTGCGCAGTCTTCACCTCCGATCTTGGACGGTGTCTGTGCAGCTCCTGGTCGCACTGAGACTGAAGACTCCTGGTCTCACCGGGACTGTCGGGATTGACAGTTGTCCTCCGAGCGGCAGAGGTTTCCCACCTCTGCAGTCGTCCACACAGACTGCCTGGAACTCTGAGCTCCTTGTCCCACAAGGAAGCGGAAGGATTCACACCCTCCTGTCCGCGTACTAGTTGCCAACACACTCTCCTGCCACCAGTCGCTTTCTGCAATTGTCTTTCCCTTATTGTGCCTCCCTTATCGGGTAGCACTTGCTCGGGCTCTCTCTCGGTTACCAAAACCAGAGAGAACGACAACTTCACAGAGTAACTGGTTGCAGTGGGTTGTTCTTTGAGAAGCCCCCAATACTCCTATATATATAGGAGGGTCATGGGATAGGGTTCTCTATCCTGGGCAATGCGGGACTAAAGAAGGAGTAGAAGGGTTTGAGATTTTCCACAAAACAACCAACTGTGCAACCTGAACCGATCGTTTCACAACTGAAATGGTCGGTTGGGGATCTGAGCTGGTTGGTTGACACCTCAACCTATCGGTTGGGACCCATGAAATGGTTGGTTCACCTCTGAATCGGTCGGTTCGTAGTCCTGATCAGTTCCCGATGACTTTTCTTCTTTTGTTTCGAATTGGTATCAAATATCAATCCTTGTTCCAATCAAATTGGGCAAGTGAAACGAAAGGAAATTTCTCACCAATCTTACTTTCCCAACTTTCTTGGTTGGACTTGAACCGATCATTTCAACACTTGAATGGATCGTTTCACCCTATCTATGAGCCGATCGACTCACCAGTTGAGCTGATTGGTTCACCAAGCTCAACCGATCGGTTCATCACATGAGCCGATCGGTTGGGAGTGCAGATTGTGAAGAATCAGTCAATCGCAGTTTCAATCAATCCGATACTCTAATCAATCAATCCAACACCTTGAACACTATGATATTGAGCTATCAATTGATTGAGTGTTTAATTGAACTACTAAACTCCTTTAGTAATCAATCTAAACATGTTTGTGGACAAACTCCTATTCTAGGTTAAATCCTATGTGTGTGACCATGTAGGTCGATTTCATGTTGGCAGTGAAAGTCCATAACACTTATGACTTCACAAGCAAAGAGTGGTGCCTAGTCACACATCAGTGCTACCCAAGTGAAATAGAAAGTTGGAGAACAACTTTCAATCCTACAATCCGTGAATGGTGTTACAGTGAATGTATAATTCCTTTGTCACTGATATCCTGAATGAACTCAAGGCATGGAACAATCATCCTATCAACGTTCATTCATTTCCTTGATCTCAGAGCAGACTGGGTAAGATGTGTGTGACATCAATATCACATATTGATTCACACGTGCATGCACATGCGTTTCTCAATCCTACTCATCAAGTGGCCAAGGACATCAAACTCCCTCAGGAGGGACAAATCCCATATCTATCACTCACCCTTCAAAAGCCCCATGTGTCAAAGCCATCCAATCATCACCTTTATAACAACCCATGTTTCAGGACTGTGTTTGATGATGTCAAAGTGTACCCAACGACATGTGTTGAATGTAGTGATTTCAGGTCTAAGAATCACACTCACCACCATCGCTGTGAGAGATGACTGTGACTACCAAGTCATGGTTCCATGTGTCACTCTCACTGTGGGTCCGTCTGGTACCTTGTTCTCTAACAAGTACCTATGTGCTTGGTTTGATATCACTATATCATGACTAATGAGATTCTATCATCAACCAACACACAATCTAGTCTTTAGTGTTATTGATGTCAATGGTTATTTCCAAAATAACAACCGACTAGGGACCAAACAAGAATGTATACTCTTGACATCCGCACGATCTCATCGTTTAGGTCCTTAACCTAGAAGCATATGTCATTGAGTAAAAACATTCTTTAGACATCTATCATGTTACACTATCATCTCAAAAATAGTTTAAACATATAGATCAAAAATTGCCTTTATTATTATTCAAATCATTTACAAAGTATCCCATTACAATCATCATATGACTTGCTCTATGGGCATACATACCAACACTCCTTTCCTTTCTTATCAATGATCTCATGGTCAAATTCTTACAATATTAAGGCCCATCGCAGAAGTCTCAGCTTTGTATCCTTCTTCTTCATGAGGTATTTTATAGTTCCATGATCATTGTATACTTTTACTTTCGATCCCACCTAGTATGACTTGAACTTATGAAAGGAAAATAAGATATCCAACATTTCTTTTTCTGTGGTGGTATAGTTTACCTGGTCTTCATCCAACATTTGGCTTACATAGCAAATCATGTGGTGCCTTTTATCCTTCTTTTATCCTAGGACAACTCGATAGTGAAATCACTGGCATCACACATAATTTCAAATTGTAGCTCCCAATCTAGCTCTTGAAAAACTGGTGTTGTTGTCAAGGCCCTCTTGAGGGTCTTGAAGGAGTCCAAACATTCACTAGTGAATTTGAATTCAACATCTTTAATCAGGAGATTTGAAAGGGGCTTAGAAATCTTGGAGAAGTCTTTTAGGAATCGTCTATAATATCCTACATGACCTAAGAAACTCCTTACTCCTATAACAGACTTAGGTGGTGGAAGCCTTGATATGGCCTCGATCTTACTTAGGTAAGCCTCTATCCTTTTTTCGATACTTTATGTCCTAAGACGGTGCCGTCTTAGACCATAAAATGATATTATTCCAAATTCAGGAACAGGTGCTTTTCTTCAGTGTTATAAGACTAGGGGTAGATTTCTTAGACATGCCTCAAAATTTGTCCCATAGACAGAGAAGGCATCCATGAAGACCTCCAATATGTCTTCTAAAAAGTCCGAAAACATATATATCATGTAGCGTTGGAAAGCTACAAGTGCATTGCACAACCCAAATGGAATTTTTCTAAAAGTGTATGTGCCATAGATACATGTGAAGGTTGTCTTTTCATGATCATCAGGATGAATCTATACTTGATAGAATCCTAAATACACATCTAGGAAATAGAAGCAATCATGATGACCTAATCTTTCTAGGACTTGATCGATAAATGGTATAGGGAAATGATCATTTCTTGTAGTAGCATTCATTTTTCGATAGTCAACACACATATGCCAATCTGTTATCATTTGTGTTGCTACCTCATATCCCTCCTCACCTCTTACCACTGTCATTCCACATTTCTTGGGCACCACATGAATAGAGATTGCCCAATTGTTGTCACATATGGGGTAAATGATTCTGACATCCTACAGCTTAATATCTTCTTTCTTCACGACTTCCTGTAGCATTTGATTCAACTTCCTTTGTGGTTGAGCTAAAGGTTTAGCTATTTGTTCAAGATTTATTCTGTGCATACATAAGGCAAGGTTGAGACCACTAATGTCCTCAACTAAATACCCTATAGCCTTTCTATGCAGTTTGAGTTCCTCTAGCAACCTTTCTATTTGTTCATCTATTAATTTAGCATTAATGATCACATGAATCGTCTCCTGATCATAGAGGAATTCATACTTGAACCCTTCAGGAAGTAGTTTTAATTCCGACTTTGTCTTCGGTGCTCCTTTTTCTTCAGGGGTTTTCTCAAGGGATGTGTACTTTGTGGTCTCAAAAGTTTCTTATTCATCATCACTAAGCTCTTGTTCAGGTTGATTTAGGTAATCCATAATTTCAACAACTTATGTATGGAAACACATCCCATTATCACACAGATAACGAGGTGTTACGCGAAAACGTGCGGAAATCACCATAACAACAGATTATCGAAAACACGGGTTAATTAAAACCGATTGCGGAAAACTGATAAACTGTGAAACTATTACTTTTCAGTCCTCATCCTGCACAGAAACATGGCATATATATACACATCCACGAGATCTGATATGTATCCACAGCTCAGGAACAACTGTTCATCCATCACATGAGTTCACCACCTGTTCGTATACATAAAGGCCCACATCCAGCCAACAGCAGGATATACAACCATCATCGATTGTTCATCGTGAAACAACGTCAAAACACTGCCAAGGACCTGAGAGTACAGGGATGACTCTAGACTCTACTACAAAACATCCAAAATAGCAGCATATCCATTGCTTGCCTTCTACTTCTCCTTAAGCTTCTCGGCCGCAACGCCACGACCACGACCACGTCTACCTCGACCACCTAAAAAGGGTGTAAACCGGCAGAGTGAGACAATTGAACAATTGTCCCAGCGTGAAACATAACTCCCCACCGCAACTACAGAACCTCAGCAAGATAGACTATAACAGCAGATATCTAATAACAGGTATAACAAGAGCAGTCTATATAAAACAGATTATTCTTACCGACAAGCTTACCCGCTATACAAAAGCATATAACCAGATATATCTCAAAGAATATGATTAGCAAGATAAGATGTATCCCTATGTAACATTATTATTAGAACAAGATATAGTGTCACATAACCTGCTTATCAAGATCAGACATAATATCACATAACATGCAAGATATAACGAAGATATTATACAAACAAGGCATCAACCAATGTTTCGTGTTTGATATGATCAGTAAATACTAAACGGTTGTATTACGTATTATTATGCCCTGAGGATTTGAACCGTACCGTTCAAATCCAACCTTTGGCTGCGAAGCCTAAATCCAGTGCCATACAAGGTCATTGGAAGATCCGGACTCCACGACCTCCCACCTCGTGGTCAGTATACGAGTACAACACAAGCAGGACCGCAGTCACATGCTGAAGTGGTCTAAGCCACAGGGTCAGCTCCATAGGCTACCCTCACTCTAGCCCGCCTTGGTACAGGTCTCGGCGCTAGTAAAACTGAGCCACGGGCCTGTTCACCGTGCTCTGAGCCATGAACGCATTCATGCTCCACACATCACATATCCTGAGCCATGGGCCTATTCACCATGCTCTTCATACGTATCTGAGTCTGTAACTGAAGTTACACTCTTACCGCCTCATTTTCAGGCTAGGAGCAACCTACACATATTCAACAATATGCGCTTCCAGTTTGACCCATAGGAGAACCTATTTCACCATCACCAAGTCCTGACGATGATGGATCTATGGCCATGGCAACTACATGATATATTTCACTGTGATTAATTAGTATATTTTAGATGGATTGCAGGATTCAACCAAGTTATATAACATGCAAAACATAACAGAAAGTAAACAACATTATATTCATTATGGAAACCACATCAACCTGATCCATCACAAGGATCCCACATCACATGTTACCACTTGGCCTCTTGCCAACCATCCAGATCCATCTCGAGGATCATCACATACCATGGGATCTCAATCCCTCATCATGTACTGTTACTGCCTCTCAAGGCTCACATCATCATCATGGAACAAACACATCATTCATACAACCTCATAGAATAATCATAAAAGTGATGTTATTCATCACATATGTCTCATAGCCCTTTCATGGCTACTCATCACCTGCATGGTTAGGATACACAATAATCATAAATTCAACATAAGAACCCTACTTATGATTACAAGATGATATTAGAGATACTATACTTGTCATTTACACTATTTGGTGATCAAGTGTACTAAGCACATCATTAACAAGCCATACCTATACTTATCCTTATCTTGGGATTATATGAATAATCAAGATGTTCACATCAAGTAAGATGTCATATGGAATACAAAGAGCCAGTATTATTGTTACTACTAACATTACTGTCATCATCCACTAACATCATTATTATCATATCATTAAGCAAGCTATTAGTGTAACTAACACCATTCTCATTTAACAATTAAGTACAAGGATTACTTCATGCATATCATTACTATCATTATTGTCATCACCATTATGATCATTATTACTATCATCTTCTTTATTATTAACAAATAAGCATAAGGATCTCATCATGCATCTTATTACCATTACCTTCCTCATTATCATCACTACTACCATTATCATCATTAATATTATCAGCATTATCATCCACTATTATCTTTATTGCCATGTCATTAAGCTAACTATTAATGTAACTATCACTTAGCAACATTATTACCATCATTAATCAACATTATTAGTTTCATTACTAGCAAAGCATTACCATCATCACACGACTATTAATATCATTGCTATCAACAACATTATCATTGGCATTATTATTGTTTGCAAGGCATCATTATCGTTTGAGCATAAGCATTCACTTCCACAACACACGAGACCGTCACTATAGGATCACCTATCCCTCACTATAACTCCTCACCACCCTCACTAAAACCTATCCAGGCCTGTCGGCCGACACACACACCAACCCTATCGGCCATCACCACCCAAGGTTGTCACCCAACATGGCTATCGGCCATTAGGGCTATCGGCCAACACCAAGCATAGCCCTATCGGTAAACACCAACAAACCATCAAGAGACTTAGGTCTATCGTTCACCACAAAGAAGAGGGTGTCAACCAACCATATCGCCCATCAAGCTCACCATATCGGCCAACATAACAAGATGTATAGCCCAACAACATCCAACGGCCAACTCAGCCATATCGGCCAACTCTACCATATCCGCCAACATCTACACTAGCTCACCCTATCGCCCAACACAAGGGCAAGGGTAACGTCCAACTCAAGAACACACCATATCGTGCATCCTCAAGAACACACTATATCGTCCATCACAAGGCACCCATCTCGCCCAACACCAAGACAAGAGAGGGTCTCGCCCAACACAAGAACAAAGGGATTGCTTATCATAGGAACCATATCGCCCAACATGGTCACCATGTCGACCAACTCATCATACTAACCTATCGTCCACACACGACACTCATGTCGCCCAACACCATCACAAGAGAGGATGTTGCCCAACACACACAAACAAGGTAGGGTATCGCCCAACACACCCAAACCAAGGGAGGATGTCGCCCATCATCAAGGCAAGAGAGGATGTCGCCCAACCAAGGGTCATCACCTACCTCCAGCACAAGGAAACCCTAAACCCTTGAAAGCAAGGTGCACAAAGGAACCCTAAACCCTAGAGAGGGATCGACCACCGAAGGTACACAAGAAAGGTATAAAAGCAAGGAACTAAGCTAAACTACTAACATGCAACAAGATCATAGCTAGAGGTAAAGGAGTTAGGGATATAAGCTATGCAACCCGCCTTAAGCTCCAAGCTCCAAGGAAGAAGAAGCACTTCAAGCTCCAAGGGATGTCGTCCACCAAAGCTGATCCAAGAGAAGGTATCGGCCACCACTGCAACTCCAGGAGAGTGTCTCATCTGACACAAGTAAGAGAGGGAGGAGTGTCATGCACTCAAAGTGGAGGAGAGACCAAAGGAGCAAAGGAAGCTAAGGCAAGGCAAAGAACCACATATATAGAAAGGAAGGGAGGAGAAAACAAGGTAGATCTATGCTAAGTGTCGTCCACCCAAGGGACACTTGTCCTAGGGTGCAAGCCAACACTCTAGCACACCAAAAGACACTTGTCAAAGATACATACCAAGTGTCCACCAAACATGGTCAAGGCTGGACCAAGCAACATGGGCGACACAACTAGCAGCTCTGCTGGGCGACACACCACCTTGTTGGCCGACACAAACCAACCTAGGGCGACACACACTCTTCCTTGGGCGACACAAGCTTCACTTGGCCGACACAAGGCTCAAGCAAGCCCAAACAAGGCACCTCAAGGCCCAAACAAGCTCAAGCAAGGCCCAATAAACTCAAACAACAAGCCCAAGACTTCCTCTCCACCCTAGAGGAAGCAAAGAGGGGAAAACATCTCACAAGATGGCAAAACTTGCACACAAAACCCTAAACTTGGTTTATTTGCAAGAAGCCCCTCTAACTCTCAACAAAGCACAACGAAACCCTAATCACCACTTATAGGTGATTAGTAAGCATCAAACCACCAAGGTTAAGCAAAACAAATAGGGTAAACCCTAAACGCAGGTCAGGGTCCTTACATTCTGGGTCTTCCACACTAGGGTCGTGGTTATTCAAGGCTCACATAAGCAGATTGACAATCGCCTTATCCTCTTGTACCTCTTCAAATTTATGATTGTAGCTATCCATGAAGTAAACCGACTCAAAGAGATATGCGCCTCTCATAGCATACTATACTCAGAAGTTGATGTGATCATTACCAATGCATAGTGTAATAATTCCTACTGCTACATCTATTAGAGCCCTTTCGATAGTGAGGAAAGGTCTTCCAAATATCATTGGACACTTCGGGTCCTCGACTGTGTCAGTCACCACTATATCACATGGTATGAAGAATCGCTCAACCCGTATCGGGACATCCTCCATTATTCCCACTGGTGTCTTAAAAGTGTGGTCATCTAATTTGATTTTCATGCCCATTTTCACCATATCCATTAATCCAAGCCTTTGATCTAGATTTAAGGGCATAAGACTAATGCTTGGTCCTAAATCGGCGAATACCTTCCTCTCCACATTGTCTCTAAGAAAGAAAGGGTTATTGAAAGCCCCTAGATCTTTCATTTTGGTAGGCAGCTCAGCTTAAACAAATGCGCTTGACATTTTTTCCCAATTGTACAGTCTCAACATGATCTCCTCTCCTTTATTTGTGATCAAATATTTAAAGAAATATGTATATGTTGGCATCTCTTCAATTGTATCGACAAACAAGATGTCCAGGTGTAATTTCTTCACTACTTCCATAAACTTCATGTATATCTTCTTTAGAGGTTCCTTGATCAGTTTTTAGGGAAACAAGACTCTCGAAGTATAGGGATTTCTTTGCGTAAAAACTTCTCCCACAGGATCTCGGCTCTGGACCTCTTCATCCTTCTTCTTTCTATGATTTTCCTCTTCTTTGTCATCCTCAGTTGATCCTTTTCTTCCAAATTCTTCTGGCATAATTCCCTTCTCAGATTGTGGCTCACTATGTTTCCTTCTTCCTTAGGTTGCGTTTGGTACGTGGTGAATCATGGTGATAGGTAATGATGGTGAAACAAAAATGTTGTTTGGTACACATGGTGATAGTGATAGGGAATTTTTCCATTGTGAATCCATAGTGAATTTTGACCTGATTTTGTCCCCATGGAAAAGCATGGTTAATGAGGGTGAATGAGGGTGAATTTGTTTTTAAGTCTCCATTAATATATGGACATATGTGCAAAGAAAACTTCTACTATATTTTCACTTCCCTCCCTATCCAACATGTTTCCCTCCAAGATTTCTTTCCCGCCAATAAATTTTGACTTCCCACCAAAACTTATTTTTCTCTAAATACTGTTTATATATCTTATTTTTTGAATAAAATTTTTTCTC